>CAUYON010135112.1:0-81783 GCA_963573935.1 Arctocebus calabarensis | reverse complement strand
CTCTGTACCTTTTTGTTTCTGTCCTTGGGGTCTCAGGTTGCCCCAGCAGGGTTGATGTGTGCTCTTCGACCTTTCCTTTTGGCTCAGATCCAAACCATCGGCTTTCTTGCTGAGTTTCTGTCCTTTAACTCTCCTTCTGGAAGGGAACCTCTGCGGAAAGCTGGCTACAGATTGCCATCTTGGCTCCTCCCCCAATATCTGTAATTTCTAAAGGATCTGTTGTATAATTTTAATATCTAGTAGTTATTTATAATTTTTTAAATTGTCAACATATGTTTAATGTCAAATACTCAGCACTAATGTCACAGAAGTTTTTAAAGACTGTTATGGATACATAATAGTTACATATCTTTATAGGCCATATGTGGTGCTTTAATATAAAATTTGAATTATATAGAGAAAATATCTTGCATTCTAAAATAGTGTAGTGTGAGAAATTAATTACTTAGATGCTGTGCAATATCAGTAATTCTTTATTTGTTTACATTTGGAAAGTTGGTTGTGTGTTCTGTCATTTTGCTAGTACACATGGTCATTTGTAAAGCAACAGCTGAGAATTAACAAAAATTATATAGACTATTAATGATTAATAATTTTATTTTTTTCTCTTAAGTACATAAAGATATTAATCATCTCTGCCCCTTATTCCATAATGGTAGCTTAGAAATATTTGGTGTTATTCATATGTGGAAATTTCAAGAAAACTTGATAAATCATTCTAAATTAGAAAAGAAGTCTTTACTCTGCTTTGCCTAATTATTAATAAATCTCATATCACATACCCAGATCTACCAATTGAAAGATATTAGAAACAATGATAGCATAGTAATGCTGAGCTCTCATACCTCTCAATCATTGGTGTCTCAAATGTATTTCCCACCAAAAGGAAGGAGGCCTCCTGAAAATATGACTGATTTAAGGTCTGAGTCAAGAAATGCATAAAACAGTGTAGAAGTGTTCCCCTTTCTCCACATCCACGCCCGTAAAAGACTTTTATATGATTTTTATATTATCTTGTCTATGATATGAGTTGCATGTAACTTTCAATTTTCACTTTTTCTGTTTAATTTAGAGAGAATTTGAAGTATCCAGAACATTTTCAGACATAACCTTGGTGCTTCTCTATATAAAACTATCTACAGTATAAAGTACCATCCCCAAGTTAGAGAGAAAGTGTCAAGAACCCTTGACAAGAACAGGCACAGCCTTGCTTCTCCTGTTTTTAATCTCTTCTTGTCAGTTCCACCACCAAACGATTGTTATCCTTTTCATGATATCTAAGTTAGACTCTAAAGAGGATATTCTAAATCTCTTCACTTTACTATCTAAAAGAACTTTATTTTGTATTCTCCCAAAGATCCTGGTTTTTATCAAGCTTATCTTTTGCCACTGTTGACTTTGTTTTGTGATTTTTCTTTGTTCTTTATCTCTCCATTTTAATTCAGTACAGCGCTGTAGTATCTTTGATGTCTATATGACCCATCCCATGGCGGGTGAGTATAATATCACTTGTTCTTAAATTAATAGGATCCTATTTATTTTTTTCTTTTTTTCACATGTATCCATTCAAAATAAATTAAATGAGTAAATAAACCATTTGTAGAAGCCCCTTTGTTTTATAATTACATTCTAATATCCAATATATCTTATGATATAGATTTTGATTAATTTTAAGATAACTATACATGCTTTTAGAAAAATATGTTATAGTTAGTAAACATCGAGGACTAACTAATAAATTTGCAAAGTTGATTGGTGTGTTCCATGTAAAACAGGATATATAAATTCAAGTGAAATCTGAATGTATTATTGGTTATGGATTTGCTCTTTCCTCTTTGATCTATGAAATTATTTCTTTTCACAAACTGGGGTAGGGCCCTTGTGTTTCATTTTATGTTCAAAATAAACAGCTTGTCAGATTAAGTATATGTTTGCTGCTGAGTGAACAGTAAGTATAAATGTACATGCATGTACTTACACATCGCCCTCCCCTCATCCCCAAGGCCCAACTTTCAAAGCTTTCAAACTCTGGGAACACCCTTAGACTTCAAAACAATTGTGATTACACAAGAAGAGGCTGCAAACCTTTCCTCATTGTAAGAAAGAAGCATCCCTGTCAACACAAGGGATAAACCAACAATATAAAAGAGAGAACCATAACAATTTTACCCAATATACTGTGATAATCTGATTTCCCACTTGAAAGGAAACATATTCTCTGATGGGTTGGTAATCTATACATAAAGCAGGTTTTTTTAAAAAAAAAATTGAGTAGCAACAGGAGGTAGCAGAAATAAAATGATAGGAAAATTGAGGAATGAGACCAAAATATCATAGCAATCATTCTGAGCAGCCACACTGGCTGTTATGAGAATCCCCTTTTTCAGATGTCCAGGCAGAATGGTGATAATTTGCAAGTATTACTATGAGGGTGATGATAAAAGGTAGTTCAAATATCAAGGGTAGAGTGGGTAAAGAGTCTACTTGTCTTATGCCTGTAATCCTAAACACATGGGAGAGTGAGGCAGGAGGATTGCTTGAGGCCAAGAGTTTGAGATCAGTGTGGGCATCATAACAAGATCCTATTTTCAAAAATTCTTTTAAAAAATTAGCCAGGCTTAGTGGCATGCAGCTGTCATCCTAACTACTCAGGAGGCTAAGGCAAGAGGATCTTTTGAACCCAAGAGTTGGACATCACAGTGAGCTATGATCATACCACTGTACTCCAGCCTAGGCAATAGAGTGAGACATAAGACTTTTCTACTCTATGTGGGAATAGAGTTTGGGTGCTGGTAAGTGGAGGGAGGAGGCGAGGGAGATGTGGCAGGAGGCTAATTAAGCACTTGCATTTGACTCCATTGTTCTTGAGGTACTGACCACTAGAAGCACCTTACACAAGATCACGTTCCTAAAAAAGGGGAAGAGATGCTAATAAGTCTGATTCTCTTCTTGTACCTACACTAGAACCTCAGAAGATCATAATAACTAACACGCAAAAGTACTACTGTGAATAATCACCAAGAGAGAAAAGGAAATTTATATTTGAATTATTTTATATTTTAAGACAGGACATACGCCTTTGAAGAATTCTATGTGGGCTAAAATACATATGAAGGTGTTCTTATTATGGTATCTGAGGATTGCCAGGTCTAATTCATCTGTTAAAGATGAAAGTGTCAGTGGTTTGAGGGACCTCAGTAATTGGAATACTCAGGCAAGTCATTTGGTATGGAGTCAGGATAGTGAAATTTTATTGCTTGCATACATGGAGTGAATAGAACACATATTCCTCCATATGTAAAATATGGTCACAATTGCATATTAATAATCATTTAACAGTTTTGCAAATATGTTTATTTGCTGACTGTTAAACCTTGACTTCTGAAATTTTATGCCAGTTTTCATTTTGGTATGGAAAATGAGAAGCTTAATATTTAAAAGACATAACATAAAATTTTTAAATCATTACTGAGGTGAGCTGAATGCTCTTGAATACAGTAATTCTCCCATCACAATGCAATTAACATCTAAAGAAAGTCTTTTCTATGAATTTAAAAATGCCAAGAACCAATGTCTTCTTTTTCTAAATAGTTGCTTTGTTCAAGTGCTTCGAGACTCAAGTCTTAAGGAACTAAACGGCTCTATGAAAAACTCCTTTCTAATTTATTTGGCTTTCTGTGTCAAAGATTCACCAGATAGACCCCTGAGATGTCATATTTCAGTGCAAAGTCACTCTTGCATTGGTTTCTATGGCAGCCATTTGAAAAAATTTTAATGTAGTTATCAACTTTCTATTCCAGTATTGACTGCAAGCATCAGTGTCAGGAAAACTGTATTTGTCTTGACAAGTCTCCATTTGAACATAATAACATATACAGTGATACCCCTAAGCTGTAAGTCACCATAACACTAGAAACAAATAGATAATAAGGATACATATGAAATTACACAATGTATATGTGGGGGGGAGGAGAGAGAACGGAGAGGGGAGAGGAGAAAACTGTTACATAATTCAAGGCCCTTTAAAGATATAAATGTGATCCTTTCTCTCTGCAGGGGTGTCACGCAAAAGGCATAAAAATCTAAAACTACGTCATTCTTGGTGAAAGGGGAGAAACTCAGTCCACTTCCTAAATGAGTGACCGATTCAAAGACTCCACATCCTAGGGGGAGTGGATCTTCACAGGTACATGAAAGAAACATTAGAAAAATGGGAGATGAAGTAGAAGAGCATCAGGAAATGGAAAAGGTCATCATTGCTTTCATAATTATTATCATCTATTTAGAAGTTATTTGCCAATTGTTGTTTCCATTCATCCCATTTGTCCTAAGAATGTAGATGTTAGCTAAGGGATGGTACAACTGGTCTAGGTACGGGAGGAGAAGTACCTTGAAAGGAAGAAATTTATTATCCTTACATGTCTAAAAGAGTTGGGTGATCGTATGCCACACAAGGGCATAGCTGAACATGTGAGAAGAAAAGAAAGTACAAAAGCCTGTGGGCTAAAGCCTTTATGGGGTTTATGGGGGTCCAGGGTGCTATCATGATCGGTGCCCGGGAATTCCATCGAGATGTTATAAAACAAACCCAAGAAGAGGGAGAGAGAGAAGCCAGTGGTTGAGGTTGGTATCAAGGGTATTTCATCTGGTTTGAGTGTGGGCTCAGAATTAGGGCAGTGAGAAAGATATGAAAGCACCAAAGCATGGACCCAAAATGGAGGGTTCATAGCACACTCCTAAAATACTTTGCAATGATTTGGTCTTAAATTTCATTGGTGGTCAAAGTTAAATAGAAAGGCTGGAGATGAATGCTAGGATTTATCTTCATCACCATATATGGGGAGATGATGAAACCCCCAGGAACCTGTAAAATCTGTGCAAAAAAGAAGCCACAATAAATTCTGGCCATGAATTCAGAAGTAACAGCCTCCGGCGGGGCATGGAGAGGAGCACTACATGCTCTTTCCTTACAATTGGGGTTACTCAATTCAGAGTAGAGTAGCAGGAATAAAATGAGGTTTTCATTCGCACAGTCTTAGATGTAAATACCAACTCTACAACTTCATTTGTAATTAGGGTTAGTTATTTATTCACTTGAGCCTCAATTTCTTCATCTACGAAATGGAGAAATGTGACTTGCTTTAAGGGATTATGGTGAAGGATAACATATAACGTTCCTAGCACAAATCCTGGCTCATATTAAATATGCAATATCTCAGAATTTTTATTATTAATGCTATTTATTATATTGTGAGCTATGTCATTTTATCATGCATGTTAACATTTTGAATTATATTACTCTTTGTATCCTCTATAACACCTAGTAAAATCCTGTATATATGACAGATGCTTAATTACTACACATTGAATGAATCCATGAGGACTTTGTTAAAAACTCAAACACGTATTAAAGAGCTAAGCAATGCAGTGATTCATCTCATATGATTGCAATCATGAAAGAATCCAGGTCCAACCAGGTAGTTTAGCTTTTCTTGTACCATTTAAGTTCAGAGGCATTATAGCACAATTGGGCACAATGGATTTGGAGCCAAAAGGTCTAGGTTCAAATCACATCTTTGATATTTATTAAAAGTGTGAAGTGGAGCCTAGGTACCCCTCCTGTAAAACAGGAGTAGATATAGAACTATCTCATAGGATTCTTGGGATGATTAAATGAGACAATACTAAACTGAGCTAAGCATCTAGTATGTTTGGCACATAGGAGTTATGGCTGAAGTATTAACTATTATTAAATAATGAATGACTGGTATTAATATTGTTAATAGTTAACCAAAAAATCCTCTTCAATGCTATATTTAATCATATGCAATTAAAGTATTAAGTAGATGGGGATAAATAACGGATCCAGTCTCAATCCTGACTCTGTAACTAACTGGCTGCTTGACCTTGAATAAAATATGAAGCCTTTCTGCTTGCCTGTCTGCACCAGTTAAATGTGGGTGTGGGATAGATTTTGTTTGTGGCCCATCCTGTCTCCATTATAATGCATTCTCTGAATTTTACTGCATCTCACCGGATCATTTATCTTCCACTAGGACTATAGCTTCAATTCTAAAAAAGAAGTCAGTTGGAAAAAAAAAAAAATCTTACACAGAGAACTTAACTTTGCTGTCAACTTTCTAGTATCAAGTCTATTCCATACACAATAAGGCAGACTATAGTAAAACATCTTGATGCTATTTCTTTTTAAGGCCCCTTCACATTTGCCATTGCCATTGGAATTGAACTCAGAGAACAGTAAAGTAGCAAGGAGATGTGCCAAAGAGCCCTTTTCAGCTCTCAGCATTTCAGCGAGCTGTTTTCAACAACTCCAGTAGCAAGATCTTTGTCACATCACGTCTCCCTGCTGTATTTTCTTTTTTGCTCCCACCTCCCTCCTTTCTTCCACAAGCCGCTACAGATGATGTGAAGCATGTGGTGACTATGTAAAACTGGGATTATAACACGACATCACGGAAGCTGTGACTGATGTAGTACTTCCATGGTAATTGCGCCTCAATTCATTTTTTAAAATTAGACAAATGAGACCAGAAAGCTGTCCCTTGACTTCTTCGAAAAGACATAATAATTATAATAATTAGAGATAAAGCCAGAACCAGAAACAAAGTTTCTTATATCCTAACCCACCATTTTTCCCACTGTATAACTGTGCTTTTGCATGAAGAACTGCCTACCAAGTTCACTCCCAAAAGTGTTCCCTAAATTCATTTCTTACTCATTATATAGTATGCTTGCCTTAAGAATATGGCCTTATATCTTATAACTCTGACAATTCCAGTTTCCATGGGAATCATGCAAACTATTACAATTCTTAACCCCCAAATGTAAAATGTTCCCATACTATACACAAATTGTCATGGATACTCACTCTATGAAACAATGCTAAGTTAAGTCTGGATAAAAATGAGATGAGAGTTTGTTCATAATTCCTTTATTTAGAAATTTAGAATTGGGCCTGAAAGAAATAGTACCATTTAGCAGAATATTTAAAAATAAATGTTTTGTTCATTTCGGAAAATAGTATGCGGCGGACATTAGTAATGGTTAAAAGCTCACGGGAAAAAGTTTCGAGATGTTAGCAATTTTCTGTCTTTACTCCTTTTAGAATCTAGAGTAACATTCTGGAATTTGCTTCAAGTATTAGAGTCACAGGACATTATTTTTGGTTGAGGATAATTCCATGATATTATAAGCAAATTTCCTAAGTCATATATGTATTTATTTTTAGAAACAATTTCTAGTCCTCAATTTGATTCAAAGTATGCACTGTATAACCAGGTTGATTTCCCTTCACTCTTTAGGTAAAAACCTAGTGCCAATATTGAAAAGTACTTAAACTACTTTACTGATGCTTGTTGCAAATAAGGCAGACTTAGGTAAAAATATATTTATATATCCAGATGCCACGTTGTGGCAGGCAGAACATTTCCCTCTCTCCTGGCTCATCCCTGTCCTAATCCCCAGAACCTGAGACTATGTTAGGTTACACAGCAAAGGGGAATGAAGGATGCAGATGGAATTAATGTTGTTTGTTAGCCGATCTTAAAAAAAAAAGAACAGTAGCCTGGATTACCCAGATGGATCCAGTTTAATCATAGTGTTCCTTGAGTGGCAAAAGGTGGTAAAACAGAGTCAGAGAGGAAGATGCATCGATTGAACAATGGTCAGAAAGATGTAATGTTGCTTGCTTCAAAGATTGAGGAAGGAGGCCATAAGCCATGGGAATGTGGGCTGCCTCTAGAAGTTGGATTAGGCAAGAAAATGGATTGGTCCTTAGAGCTCCCAGAAAAAAATGTAGCTCTGCTGATACTTTAATCAGTCAGACCTGTCAATATGGTGATAAATGTATGTTGTTTTAAGCCACTAAGTTTTTGGTAATTTGTACCAGTAGCGATAGAAGCCTAATGTACATGACTTTTTTTTTTTTTATAACTTTCCATTTGATTAACTGGAAATGGAATGTGATGTGATATTCAAGAAGGTCTTTATGTAAAAAATATCGATTATATTTTTTTAAAGTAATATAAATTCTTTATAACAATTTGCCATTACATAATAAAGCAGGACTTATGAAAAGGAAAATAACGATTCCACTTTCGGCAACAAAAGATTCGAGTGCTCAAGATAAATTCCAGATTGATTAGTATCAATGAGTCAGAGTATAAATTTTAACTCAGACCATGAATTAAAATGCTTTACTATCAAAATTTCCATTTTTCTTCTCTTGGAAAGCATATAATATGGTATGTATGTATATAAAGCTTCTTTTTAAAGATTTTCATTTTTGAAGAAAATGTTTTAAAATATAGAGAAATGTGAAAATGATAGTTTAAATTCAGATTTCTTAAAATTCTTTCAAAAACCAGAATTTGGAATACTAATTCAGTAGCTATTAGGTCATTAATAAGGAAAAAAGGTGATTATCCATTTTGTTCTTTTGTCTTGAAAATAAAGTTCTTGGCCATGTTGTAATAAGACCCTACTATTAAAGGCAACCACATTAGCCTCTGGCGTCTGTGACATTTTGTTCTCCAGGTTACACAGGCTCACCTCTACACTCTACAGTTGGCAGTGCACCTACCAACAACACTGTGGGTAACTTTAGGTTCAGAATGAACAATTGAAAGTCACTGAAAATATCACTAAAATTATGTTTCTACCTCTCCAAAACACAGTATTGGATATTGGTCAAATAGTCAAATACCTATTGACCAAATTGGGTATTGGCAATCTATAATGTATAGAAAGAAATCAAGGCAAGTTAGGAGCAAGGATACCATATGAGTAAGTGGTTGTTGTCATGTAGGTCAAGAAGGTGATTTTGAGATTCAGATATAATTCAGTAAAGAGAAGTGGAAGAATGGACTTAAGAAATGGCACAGAGAAACAAGTTACACAATTGTGAGACAGAGGCAAAGCAATGCCACATGATGACAAAAACCTAGCAACATGACTACGTAACAGGCCTGTGGAGCCAAATTATACTAATCAATAGATGGTGAAGAAAGAACAAATAAAAAGTCTGGAAAATATGATTAAACATGTTGAAAACATTGTATTATTTAAAACCATCAACCCAAACCATCCACTTTCATTTCTTGAACACCTGCGGCATGGTGTAACAATTCCAGGTGATATTTAGTAGTCAGATAATCTCCCTTCTCCCACATATGAGGAAACATTAGCAGAGAGGAAATAAAGGCCATTTATAAACTCTGTAATCATCATTCAGCTTGAGAATAACAGAAGCAGGTGTGTAGGTCTTTCTCTAATACTCATGAGCAATAGGGATCTACCATACTGAGAAAACACAGCTTGCTGCCAAATCTGGGGCACTGTGCAGTTGCACTCTTTTTCATTCTCAACAATAAGGAAGGCTCTACCTCAGCGATTGAGTTCATTCAGCTGTTCTCATTTCTTTTCCTCCACCGTCTCCCCATAAATTTCTATTGTGCCAACACGTAGAGAATTGATTACATTCTTTCCAGTCTATCTTTGAACTTGCAATCAAATTATTCTATGCAATTAAATATGCATGAATATTTTCTTCTTTCATTATATAATACTCGCCCCACATTTGTGTCATCTCCAGCCCTATCCTCTCCATAGTTCTGCCAATGCTAGTTTAGAATGTCATCCACTTAATGTGTATACCGTGTTGAAGCAGCATTGGCCAAAGCCGGTCTAACACATCCGTTTCACAATAACTAACAACTGTAAAACATGGAAGTCTGAGGTGATGTCTATAAAGATGTTACCAGGCAAAGTGGTAGCATCCCAGGCCTTTAGAATGCAAACACTAGGGACCCAAAATGAGAACCTATTTTAAGCGGGTAATACAAAATTCAAACTCAGAGAATATACATTAATAAAATTATTTATCAATTTGTATATATTTGTATAACTAGTATATTTGAAGCACAGAGTGAGGTACCCTATTTATAACTACACAAACTGGGGTAACTTCGGTCCCATTTTGACATTTCAGGGTATATTCAGATCAAGGCTTTCAGTATTTCATGGCTAAGTACACTAGCTATTCTCACAGCTTTTAATGATTGGGTGTTGTATCTAATTAATCCTCCTCATTAGCAGGGTGTCTACAAACTTAAGTGCAAAGGAATAAGTACTTTTTCTCCAAGACTGACAGGACTCTATATGGTAGGGCTACTGGTGGTTTATTAAATAAGCAGCAATTCTAAATTAGGTTATGCTGGTTTTGACAGTTTCTGCAAACTGACATTTTCATTTGCTTAGTTTCTTGGAACAACCCATCATGCAGATATATTACTTGTTGAAACCTCATAAAAACTCTGTTTTTCTCTGGGCTGTGAGCATGAATTTCTAATGAACTTGGCTCTAGGTGAAAGGCAAGTTCTCACTCATTACTGCAAGGAATAGTTTTATTTTACCAAATACCAATTTAACAATATCAGTGCAACACAAATGTCCTTATTTCTAATATTGGATATAGAAGGTATTGAAGTTATGACCTTGAACTGGAAAAAAATTAAGAAGAAGAAGAAATGGAAGCATAAATATTCCACGAGGGCTAGGTATTTGCTGCTTATATAGAGAGTTTAGCTGTTTTTTTTTTTTTTTTTTTTTTTGTAGAAATCAGTGATGGTTAGCACAAAATCCAGGCATTATAAGCTAGCTAGAAGCGAGCTCGATCTTTTTGCTAAAGCTCTCACAACATGTTCAGTCCCCCTAATCCAAGACACAATGCTACTTTGACGCTATTTATCATATTCTTATTACATAGGGTCATAAGGAAGTTATTTAAGTCTGCAAACCGATGTAGTGCTTGCATATCTTGAAAGTGGGACTACATCCACAAATGTAGCTTTATTTCAAGTAAGACTTTTAATTGTTTTTTATGATGAACTGTTAGTATATCTCCATACAAAAGCATGCTTTATTTGGATATAGCAACTCAAACAGTGGAGAAGTTGGAAAGTTCTCAGTTGTTTGTTTTCTCTATAGGATGGTTTATAAATGATTTGACCAGTATTTCCATTGATGCGTCTGCTTGTTTAGTGCTGCTTAAACACATCAATAGAGTACAGATATCTTGCTGCTCAACATCATGTTCAATGAGGCATTAGGGATGATTCACCAATTGACTTTCAAATGGAAGCTGGTGAAAAGTGGCTGGCTAAAGCATACATATATATATATATATATAGCCATACCTCTGGGAGACAAGAGAACATCAATTTCAACATCAAAATCAGTTCATTAATTCAAAAGCTGCCTAGCACATGTACCTCCTTATGTGGTAGCATTTGGGGTATTTTAACTAAATGGGTGATGCAAGAATCACTATATTTGCCTTTTTATGAATTGCATCTATGATCTATTCAATGGGAAAAAACAGGACTCATTTGACGGAATTCTGTAAGTTGCTTTTTCTTATTGGCTATCCTATGGCAATGTATTTCTTACATGATTTGTTAATTCTCACCATTAAAATACACGTACACTCACAAATGACATGTGAATAGTGCTTGCTATGGACATAACAACCCTGGAAGGTATTTCTATATTTACTTATATCATTTTTGTTTTAAGAATGGATTTAGGATAATTTACCTAAGTATAACAAGAAAATGTGAATTAGAAATTAATAAGGGTAAAAAGGAAATATGAGGATAGAGATGGAAACTTAAGTTCAATCTAAAAGCTACTACACATTGTTTCAATTAGAAGGTAATTGAAAAAGGAAAGCCTCGTCAGATAATACATTAATTGTTCAGAAGGAACACAACTATTGTTAATATTTAAAAGAGAAAAAGTTTCCATGTATCTCATAATGTTATGAAAGATATTCATCATGTTGTTTTTATAGTAAGTAGCCACAATGGCTAATTTTTAACTGTTAGATATAACTGATTTATGGAGAGACAAGAGTCGAGACAACTTGAGAGGTACAGATTAACATTAGTCTAATTCCAAAAATAACCAAACTCAGGCTGCGAAGGAACTTGTTCAAGGACATACAACAAGGGAGGGGGAGAAACTGAAAAAGTATCTATGTATTTCACTCTCTATCATGCTGCAAAGGCAAGAGATAGAATAGTGGTGCTACATATGGCTGGAGGACAAGGGGGAAACAAAACTAGTAGAGGGCCTTAAATGTTGTAATTATATAACTAACACTTTTGGTTCATTGCATGGCCAGGCATTGTAAAAATAAATCACATACATTGTGTCATTTAATATTCAAAACATTCTTAAGTGGTAAGAATTATCCATGTTATACAAATGGGAAAACTGAGCTTTAGTGAGGTCATACAATTTCTAAGAGATCACAAAGTTAGGAAACATTAGGGGTGGAACTTGAACCCAAGTTTCAAATTGAACTCTAGACTGCATTTGCTAAAGCATTTTATTATATAGTCTTTTTGTTCTATAAGGTGAGTGTCTCCATAGGCAACAGAGCCCAGTAAAGATTTGATGTATGTACAGGTGGGTCACTGATATTCATTCATTCAGTCCATGACTCAATATTTATAACATGCATACATAGGTTATCTTCTCAGATACATATAATATACAGTATTCTTCTAGAATTATAGTTTTGGGCAAGAAAAATCCTGTAGTTCCTGGATGTTACATTTTAGTCTTTCTTGAAGGAAGATGACTCTGGCTGCAATACGTAGGATATCAGAGAGATGGATGAAATAAGAGAGATGAGTTTGAAGGCTATTGTAATGATGCAAAGCAAAAGATAATGAGGACATGTATTAGTTATCTATCACTGCAGAGCAAATAGCCAGAATTTGTCAGCTTAAAACAACATGAATTTATTCTTTCAAAGTTTTTGTAAGTCAGGATTCCAAGCTGTGTCCCCTGCTGTGAGTCTGACAAGGTTGCATCAGGGTGGAAGCTGAGCTACAATCCTTCATGGAGCATTCATTTATGGCTGTAGGTCTCTGTTTTCTTGCTAGTCGTCAACCAGGAACTACTCTTTGGTCTGAGAACTACATGGCCACATTACCTTCTCACAAAATAGCTATTTAGCTTATCAAGGAGTATTTCCTATCCAGCAGGAAAATCTATATTCAGGAAGGGCCCAGTTCCTAGTTTAGGGTTTTTCGCCTGATTAAGTCAGACCCACCAGGAAAAATTTTCCTTTGATAAGCTCAAAATCAATTGATTTGCAGCTTACATTATATACAGTACTTCCCTCCATTTTTCTGTATCATATAACCCCTATTCATAGGAGTGTCATCTATTATATTCAATCTCACATTCAAGGGGAGGAGATCACACTGGCTGTGTGCACCAGGGAAGCAGGAATCATTGTGGGTCCTGATATAGCCTCCCTATCTTACACAGGACCTGACTTCATAATCCTCATTTTGAAGACTAGCTTCAAGAGTGATTCCAGATAGATTTCAGAGATAGAATAAACAAACGTTGGGGAAGAAGAAACAGACATAAAAATTAAATAATTTTTTTTTATTTGAGAGAAATAGGGTAAAAGCCTTATACTGAAATACCTAACACTAGAGCAGTGCAAAGATAACTGATTGGATTTGGAGCATGTTAAGGTGCAAGAAGAATAGAAGGAAGTGATGTCTAGCAGGCATTTGGAAACCTGAATCCTGGAGAGGAGAAGGGAAAATGCAGTACTGGGGGAGAAAACCTGTGAGTTACCGGAATAGCAGGGTCAGACACAAATGGAAGAGATTCCCAGGAATACAGGGAGAGGAGGAAAAGTTAATGCAATGTAAATTGTGATAGAATATCTTCAATTTCATATTAAATGTCAAACTTCCAAAATGTTTCCTTTGACAATACACTCAAATTAAAATTTGCATCTGGAAAAATGAGTATCTTGGTTATCTTGCTCTCCTATTAACTAGTTATTTCTATGTATAACAGCCAAACACTTGCTCAAATGTCCAACACCTCTTTATTGCATTATAAAAGTAACACACAGGAAATCAAGAGGATGCTTGTTTGAGGGATGGATAGTGGATTGTTGTAAATGTAGTAGCAAGATTTAGACTTTTGGCAATGCCCCAATCCACTCACGGCATTTGTTATAAACCATTAGAAAACCTGAGAGTAGCAAACAAAAAGTAATATATATTAGATTGTGACTCCCTTCCACTATTATGCATATTATAAGTGTACAAATTACTTTTTAAATCCTAAAATTCCTCTTACATTCAAGTCCAAGCAACTTTTAATAGACATTAAATAATATATTTTACTTACTAGTATATCTTCATGTCCTTAAAAATACATTGTGTTTTTTATCTTACGACAAAACCATGTCTTATTCATGTCTGTATCCATGTTTCATAAAAGGAATTAAGTAGATCGTTATTTATAAAGTGATGAGACATTATTTTTAAAACAAAAAGAGCAAAAACATAAAAAGGGACATTTACCATATATTTAGTGTAAATATAAAATCAAATTTATAAGCATATGCATACTTAATTACATATATATTTAAATCTATATTCTGGTAAAATCCATAAGGCAAAGAAAGATCTTAAGAGGCAACAGGTCTATTTACTTAACCACTAGATGGCTCCCTTACGATTCTAACTTGTTATCTTGTTGTTCCAAGGAAAACTCACAATTCACTCAAAATATACTATGCCCAATCTTAACATTTGTTTCAAATGCCATCCATAGCAGCACTATTGAACCAAATAGACAAAAAAACTTGAAGCACCTTATGGTAAATCAGAAGAGTTATCATTTGTGCACTGTTATTATTTAGCAGAGTTAGAAAGTGACTGCTCTGCAGGATATAGAGCAGCATTTCCAAACATGAGCTCAGTGGATTCACATTAAGGGAAGTCACCTACTTATTAACAATGCGAATCTGGGGTCTCCATTTGCTCTCTCCTGGATCAAAACCTCCTGGGGTCAGTGTAAACCAGAACTCTGTGTTGTTAGCAACTTTTTGCACAAAGTTCAAGATTGCAGACCATGCCCAATATCAATTAAGAGGAAACCCAGGGGACGAATTATCCTGAAATGGATGCGAATTTGATGTCAGTTAGATCAGCTACCAACAGAAACAACCTCAAAGAGGAAAGGAAAGAGATTCAAGAACAACCAACAGACATCACGAGGCTTTGTTGTAAATAAAATCAATTTTATGGTTTCACTTGGCACTTAATTTGCCAAAATGTTCAAACTAAAACCAATATACAAGCTTCAGTGAACTCAGCGGGACGAGTACTTTTTGTCACAACCGGTTGCAAACTGCAGAGCAGTATGGGATGAAAGCATTTGCACGGCTATCCTCTCACCCACAGAGATGATGTTCCTCATTTTGAAGGTCAGGCCATACATCACTGGCCCAATGTCAGGAAACATGCATTGCCTCCGCCTACACTGTGCCAGGTCAGGAAGAAAATAAACAAAAGCAACTGCACAGAGCAGCTCCCCCCGCAACTGCTCCATCCTCAACCATCCTGTCTCAAGCATGAAGCCAAAGGGAAGAATCTGGGTAGTAAGGATCAAGTCTGTTCCTTAAGACCCCAGAAATCCTAATATCTTGCAGCAAAAGATTCTAGTTTTTTCCTGATAAATATAGGACAGACTGGATTATTTATCATAGTTCTCTTTAAAATGCCACTGGAGCTTTGCCTATGAGTTAAAGGCTGAGTTAAAGGCTTTTGGAGACTCCTGCCACCAAAGGTCTCCCATATAAACCATGGGGCCCTCACAACAGAAAATTCTAACTCCCAACTCCGGTCCCATGCATTGCCCGTGGGGGATCACTGACAAAATACAATGGCTAGTTGAAGAATGACCTTGCCCACTGCTCAGTCACTTCTCTTTAACAATTTACAATGAATCACTTCATCAGATTAGTTTGTGCTCCTTTGATGGTTTTAGAGAGAAACTTTGGTAGGCTTGGAGATGCAGGAGAGAACAGAATGTGGGCGTTCCAGCTTCCAGCGGTGGAAAGAACTGTAGGAAGAGATGGTGAGATGAAGTGGGCTAACAAAAATCCCTGGTTGCTTCTGAGCTAACAGAACAATTTTTTTTTTTTTTGTAGAGACAGAGTCTCACTCTATTGTCCTCAGTAGAGTGCCATGGCATCACACAGCTCACAGCAACCTCCAGCTCTTGGGCTCAGGTGATTCTCTTGCTCTCTTGCCTCAGCCTCCCGAGTAGCTGGGACTACAGGCACCCACCACAATGCCCAGCTATTTTTCTGTTGCGGTTTGGCCAGGCCGGGTTTGAACCCGCCACCCTCGGTATATGAGGCTGGTGCCCTACCCACTGAGCCACAGGCACCACCCCACAAATATTTTTTTGGTAAAGCCCACACTGATAGAGCAACTTCAGTGGCCACGATGAAGCAAGCAGGCTTGGAAGAAGATTTGGATATTGTGGGAAGCAGACAGTCAGGGAAAGTTGAAATCACATCACCTAATTAACAGTGCTAATTTTTCTATAGAAATCAAAATAAATTTTCAAACAATATTAACCTTCAATATACTCTAAAGCTCCTAATTTGATAGTTCTGCATAACACAGTCAGTGCCAAACACTTTCACACATATTTTCTCATTTTTAACAGTTGGCCTCATCCTATTTCCTTAATACAGAGTTACAGTAGATAGAGATGCTTTAAACCTACTCTTTCAAAGACATTATAGCCAGTAACTTCACAACAAATCAATCTCATGCAGACTAAATAGGTGAGTTATACGTCCATTATAAATTTCTTGTGATGGGCTGAGTCATTTAGCACGAAGGCTAAAAGGCTTGGAGCAACAAAACAATGTTATATTCAATGCCACATCAGCCATGGCCATGGACGCGCAGGGAAGAGCAGTGTGCTGTGACTGATCATGTACCAGACAGTTTGTACTGAAGTTCAGCTGAGAAAGAAAGGACGCTTGGACTGCCTTTCCTACACTGACATAAAATACCCCAGATCACACTTTTTAAAATATATTCTGGGAACACAGGCAGAAGTAGCTAATTAAAAAAAAAGTCAATAATTCAGAACATCTTCCTCAACAGGCAGAGCTGTTCCTGTGCTGAGAATTTATGTTGGCATTGCATGCAAGGCATGGACTCTCATGACAGCAGGCAATGTGAATGGAACCAATCTGATTTAGGAAGAGATCCAGAAATGTACAGAGGAGGATTACTTCACCACCCTCCTCTCCACACCTCCCATGAGATGAACTTTTATGTTTCCTGTACCAAAAAAGGAAAGTTGCTTTTCTCCTTCCCATAAAGTACTATAGCAGTTTTAGTAGTGAAATTACATTGGCGAGGGAACGAGTTTTATTCAAAATCTTAGACAAATCACAGATACTTTTCCTCAAGTTATAACTGAGAGAGATTTGTTAAAGATTACACAGAATTGGTTAAGAACAATAATTTATTTTACCCAAAGTGAAAACTATAATTTTCAGAAGGAATTTTAAGGCTAACGTAGTATTGCCAAAGCTTTTCAATTTTGTAAATCAGCAGAATAAAAAAAGAAACAAAGATGTCAATGTTAACTGGGTTTCCAACTTTTCATTTCACCAAAACAAAAATACAAACAAAACACAAACAATGAAAGGGAAATATGACAGTAAAACAGTATACCAAATGAAATATCATAATAAAGAATATTCCTTTAAAAGGAAAAAATTGACTTTATGGAAAAAACTATTGTGCTGTTTACTTTTCTCATTTTGCTTCAAAACTGTTCTTAACCTGTCATCTCTGGAACTTGTCCTTAAATAGGCATTTAGAAACCTGGAGCCAAATACATGTGCCCTCACAGCTGTTACGAGGGAAGCAAGTCACTCCCACCCACCACTACTGGCCACCACTCACATCCACAGTGGGCTTAAAAGTACCACAGAGAGGGCGGCTTCTGTGGCTCAAGGAATAGGGCACCGGCCCCATGTACTGGAGGTGATGGGTTCAAACCCGGCCTGGGCCAAAAACTGCAAAAAAAAAAAAAAAAAATTGCCACAGAGTAGGACAGGGAAAAGAATTTGAAGTTTGGTGATCTTTAGAAAAGGCAAGAAGATACAGAGAAAAGACAGACGATCGTGGGGCAAATTCAACCACATCAAGAAAACACAAACAACAAAACGAGACCATAGAAAACTACAGAACAAAAGATTTAGCTTTTTCAACAAATTCCTTTAAATAAAAGAAAAAGGTGGCTCGGCGCCTATGGCTCAGCAGGCTAAGGCACCGGCCACGTACACCTAAGCTGGTCGGTTCGAATCCAGCCTGGGCCTGCCAAACAACAATGACGGCTGTAACCAAAACAAAAAAAAATGGCCGGGCGTTGTGGTGGGCGCCTGCAGTCCCAGCTACTTGGGAGGCGGAGGCAGGAGACTCGCTTGAGCCCAGGAATTGGAGATTGCTGTGAGCTGCAATGCCATGACACTCTTCCCAGGGCCACAGCTTGTGGCTCTGCCTCCAAAAAAAAAAAAAAAAAGAAAAAAAATAAAAGAAAAAGGTATAGAGGTGGAAACTATTGATTTAAAAGAGACTTAAGAGATTTTTTTTTTAAGGAAAAACTATACAAAACTATACCACAGTATTTGGGAATGAATATTTAAGCGATAAAACTACTAAGAAAAGTAATGATGCCATTCCAAAAAAATCACTATAGTGGTCATACTTGTGCATGGGTGTATATCTGGAGGCAGTTATGAGAAGACACATGGAAAGTTTCCGGAATGGCCTTCAAGGTTCTACTTTCTGACATCAAGGAGAGTAATAAGGGTATTCATGAACTGTAAATTTTGTCTTATAAATATTTTCACTATTTTTTTACCTATAAAAATAAAACATTTTTGTTTTATTCCAGTATTATGTCATCTATAAAAATAAAATATACACATATAGATATATGAAATATAAACATATATTTTATTTTTGTAGGTATATATATTATATAATATATGAAATATATGTAAATTATATAGTATATAAAATACATTAATTAATTATTAATTAATATATAATTTAATATATAACATTTTGTAGGTATACATATATAATATATAAAATATATGGTAACACATTGAAAACAAAGTAATCACGAAGATGAATAGATGTAAAGATTATAGAAACTACTTCCTTCATGGTGTTAACTTTTATTATAGAAAAAGGGTATCTATCCAAGAAGATCTTAGCAATATTCTGACTCATAATTTCTTTATTATTCATTTTAAAATTTAATTATTTATTCTTGAGAGTGGTATTTATTTTATATCAAAAAATTTATCATTTTACAATGAAAATCAATGGAAAATGGAATTCAGTTGATTATTACTTTACATTCAAATTCATTGGAACTTTATTAACCAAGACAGATTAAAGAAATAGCTCTATATGTTAAAAAGGAGGCTGCCAAATTAAATATCTTAATCTGATTGAATCTCATGTGATTGAAAATTAAAAAATCGGGGATTTTTAAAATTTTAA
Organism: Arctocebus calabarensis; assembly: GCA_963573935.1. Classification (NCBI taxonomy): domain Eukaryota; kingdom Metazoa; phylum Chordata; class Mammalia; order Primates; family Lorisidae; genus Arctocebus; species Arctocebus calabarensis. Next base: position 62,317 of record CAUYON010135112.1, on the reverse strand, counting down.
AATTTAGATTAGGCTTTAAATGGATTAAAAACTGCATTTATGAAAAAGAACACTTAATAAATCACATTCTCCAGAATGGGAAAAAATATTTGCATGCTATACATCTTGTAAAGGGCTAATAAACAGAACCCACAAAGAAGCAAATCCAAGAGAGAAAAATCAAACAACCCTATGAAAATGTGAGCAAAACACATGAACATTAGTTTTTCCAAAAAAAATGGCCAATAAACGTGAGAAAATGCTCAGTGTCACTAATCATAAGAAAAAATGCAAATCAAAACCACAGTGAGACATCAGTTTATCCCAGTTAGATTAGCTTTTTTCAAAAAGCTCCAAAACAATAGATGCTGGTGTGGTTGAAGACAGAAAGGAACACATACACTGTTGGTGAGACTGACAATTAGTGCAACCTCTCTGAAAACCATATAAAGATTTCTCAAAGAAGTAAAAATTAGAACTACCATTTGATTCAACAATCCCACTACCATGTATTTATTTACCTGACGGAAAAAGGACATTTACACTCAAATGTTTATTGAAGCACAATTCACAATCACGAAGATGTATAATCAACCCAAGTGCCCATCAATTCATGAGTGGATTGATAAAACTGGTATATACATAACATAGAGTACTACTCATCCATAAAAAATGAATTAATGACTTTTGCAACAATCTGGATGGACCTGCAGATTATTCTTCTAAGTGAAGTATTGCAATGGAAAAAAAAACCACAATATGTATTCACTACTAAATTGGAACTAATTGATCAGCACAGATGGAAGTAAAACTCAAGGGAAATCAAGTAGGTGGGAAGGGAGGGAGGGGATGGGCAAAATAACACCTAAGGGGGTACAATGTACACTACTTGGGTGATGGGCACACTTATTAACATCAACTCAAGTCATACAAAAAGAATCCATGTAACCAGAACATTTGCACCCTGATAATCTTCTGAAATTTATAAAAAAGAAGAAATTGAAAAAAGTATGACTCTTATACAAATACAAAATAAACTACAGGCGAAAAAACAAAAAGATGGTAATAAGTGGAACAATGAGGGTGGGTGAGTATATTTGGAAACTCTGGACTCTCCAATCTATTTTTCTATAAACCCCAAACTGCCCTAAATATGAAGTCTATATATTTTTTCCGAAAAAAAATCACATTTTTTTTTGAGACAGTCTCACTTTGTTGCCATTGGTAGAGTGCTATGACGTTGTAGCTCACAGCAACCTCAAACTCTTGGACTCAAGTGACCCCCCTCCCGCCATCTCACATGTAGCTGGGACTACAGGTGCCTGCCACAACACCAGGCTTTTTTCTTTTTATCTCGCTCCTGTTCAGGTTAGTCTCCAACTCCTGAGCTCAGGCAATACACCCACCTGGGCCTCCCAGAGTCCTAAGATTATAGGCCTGAGCACCGTGCTCAGCCTAAAATCACACTCTGAACCTTTAGCTTTATTTATGAAAAGGAGGCAAAGCTTTCTTAATCCTATTAATTCAGTGATTTATTTTCTTTAGTTTAAATTAATTGTTCTGTTTTTTGACCTTTGGATTGTGTTATCATTATATGCTTTTAGTTTTAGCAATTTAAAGCTTGTTTTTAGAGTTCATTTCACACCTTGCTATTTTCTGCATAAAATATGTTAATGAATGGCATTTTAGAATGTTGACTATTCTAATAAGAACCCTGTAAATTACCACATTAAATTTAATAGGATAAAAGCCAGTGTCCATGCAGGTGACTCAAAAGTCTTGAAACTCCTTTGACTAAAAAAAAAATCCTATATTTCCCCGCCATTAGGAAAATTAGTTTATAATAATAGCCCTTGGAGAATTCAATTTCCTAAAAAAGTCCCTGGAATGTTATTATTTTATCTTTAATGATTTTCTGCAGTTTTGGCATATTCATTCTATTTTAACTGATAATTTAAGAACTTAAGTTTATCAGGTAATACCTATTTGTAGTATTGAATTGTACTTTTTCCACTGTCACTGACCAAAACTGACTACAGTTTTATTTTTTAGCTATTAAAATGGGGATTAGAGAGAATAATTAAAACAAAATATAACAATGAAATTTCTTTTTAACACTATTTTTTTTTTTTGAGACAGAGTCTCAAGCTGTCATCCTGGGTAGAGTACTGTTATGTCATAGCTCACAGCAACTTCCAACTCTTGGGCTCAAGCGATCCTCTTGTCTCAGTTTTTCTATTTTAGTAGACACGGGGTCTCACTTTCACTCAGACTGGTCTCGAACTTGTGAGCTCAAGCAATCCACCTGACTTGGCCTCCCAGAGTGCTAGGATTACAGACCTGAGCCACCACACCTGGCCTTAACACTAGTTTTTTTTTTTTTTTTTTTTTTTGAGATAGAGCCTCAAGCTGTCACCCTGGATAGAGTTTGTGGCATCACAGCTCACAGCAACCTCCAATTCCTGGGCTCAAGCGAGTCTCCTGCCTCTGCCTCCCAAGTAGCTGGGACTACAGGCGCCCGCCACAATGCCCGGCCATTTTCTGGTTGCAGCCGTCATTGTTATTTGGCAGGCCTGGGCTGGATTCGAACCTGCCAGCTCAGGTGTACATGGCTGGTGCCTTAGCCCATTGATCTACAGGAGCCGAGCCTTAACACTAGTTTTTAATAGTGAAATGTCAACCATCAAATGTCTTGAACCCGGGGACCTACTTTATTCCAAATTTTGTCTCATAGGGAACAACTCTAAGACATTTTTAGTTGGCATCTAGATAAATGAATAGATACCATTGCTGCTTGTATTGCACACAACACTTTTTATTATCCATCTAGAGAGACACTGGTATTGACCATTTTGAGTAAACATTTCTATACATAGTACACGCTAAGCTAAAAATAAGTTAAAATAGCTCATCAGTATTAAATATTTTCCATACAATAATGCAAGAGTGCACCCCATGCTACTCAGTGTGGTTTACAGACCCACAATTATTGATACCCCCTGGGAGCTTATTAGAACTTCAAGATGGCCTCAATATGCTTGTTAGCTTAACTAAACTTTAGATAGGCCTCTTTTTATTGTTGGCTTGTGACTTCCTTTTCTTAGAGCATTCACTTCAGAAAATATGCAATTGTAAATTCCTTTTCTGATCTTTTGAAATGTAAAATTTATACAACCCAGGAATGTCTTTCTCAAGGATCTGGGAGCCAATCATGTGAAAGGGAATCGTTGAGAACACAGCATCCATCTCTATTTCCCAGTCTCTGTTAGGGAATAGGAGCCCAACTTTGATAAGGGAACATTGGCAAAAAAGGATTGCCTAATCACATGAAACACTCTCTTCTTCACCCTGCCAATGTCTTCTAGTACTTTCCAACTGGCTCACAAGCATTAAAGATTATTCTCACCTTTTGCTTCAGTGGAGTTGAATCTCTCTCTCCTATTGCAACAGTCTTAAAGTCAACCTGGCCTGTTTAACTAATCTGGTGCAATTTTTATCTTATGAGACTCTCAGACTCAATTCCAATCAAAATCTGTATCTTAAGTACTCTGAACTGATCACCTACACATTATATACAAGTGGCAAAATTTAATAAGCACCCAATCAATTTGTACAAATAAAAAAATAAAAGTAAAAAAATACGATCCCCAGGTTTTACCAGTGGCCAATCAAATTTAGGAAGCATTGTTCTGGACCGTAATACTGATCACTCTTTGATGGTATTTAACAGTGCACAGGTCAAAATAAAACAGATATGCAACATGGAACATAAAATGTTAGATAAGCATGAACATCTAACACAGTGTTAGATAAGCACCACCTAGGTAAATGGAATTATAATAAAACATACATTTCTATTCTAATTACCTGAGTGGGTTGTCTTTAACTGAGTGTTCTTTCCGAGTCTAGTCTGAAATAGTCTATGCTTTATTTCTATCACTTATTGTTTTCCATTTAAAAATTAAGCGAATGCTTTAAGGAAAACATGCATGAAGCAATTCCATCACATCATTAGAAAGAGCACAACACTGAGAATGCACAACACAAAGAACGAACAACCCTGGGCACACTAGGTGCTGAAGTTACTGCATGGACTAACTACAAAGGAGAAGACTGAGTTTGCTCAGGCAGTCAACAATCGCACCTTTCCAGTTTTCTACTCACGTGCAATTATTACTACTATTATTATTATTAAAATAAATCATGTAGGTGTCTTTCATCTGCTTATGAAAGGTTTTAACTTTAATACTCAATCACTTTTTTGTTGTTTAGCAAATGATATTGACTTGTATTTATAGTAGACTAAAAATGCTCTTTAGTTAAAAATGAAACATAAAATAAAAGCATTTAATTAAAAGTTCCCTAACAGCTCACATTTGTTCTATGACTAAGCCCAGTAAATGTCATAGTGGAATAATGCTTTTTGAAAAGTTATAAAAAATGAAAAGTAAATATGATATGACTATACATTCAAATGTATTTTTTTTTGTGACAGGCAAAATTTACACCATTGGAGATGCTGTTGCCTGAGACAATGATGAATACTACTATTATAAAGGAATAGAAAGTAAAAAGGATAATATTCTTCTTCATTAGTATTTGAATAAAAGTTATACGACCAAGTAATACTCAAGCAAACTTTTGTCTACCTTTTGAAAATTATATATTAAGCTGTGAGATTTTGAGGGCCAAGGCAAAGTGTCATCTTTTTTGCCCTTCCAACACATAGTCAGCTTAAATGTTTGCACACATGAACTAAAATGAATGCTTGGGGCCAGTAATTAGAAAATAGATCTCTAAAATTTAAATTTAGTGACTTTTGAAATGTCAATCCTGACAATATGGTTTAAATTTAAATACCATCACCTGACTTAATGCTAAAGTATTCTTAAAATCGCCATCTGAAATTATGTTCCTGTTCCAGGGTTTTATTTTAGTTTAATTTAATTCAACACATATTAATTGAGTCCCTATTGAATCAATCTGGGAGGTTACCATTCTGAAGCAAGGCCAGTCCTAATGGCATTTACATCTTGCAGAGAAAACAAACAATAAAATGCACATTATTACAATATAACTCAGGGTTTCTTAACACTGCATGAGGTCGGGAGAGAGACAACCCCCTTTGGCATTTTGGTGATTATGGCCCTCTTCTTGGAATTTTTTATAGCATAAAATAAAACTATATTGGATTATGAAGAAAAAAATCTGTTCCGTGCTATCTTGAAAGACAGTGATCAAAATGTAATAAAATGAATTTGCAACAAAATAATATATGTAGCTCTTTATTAACATTTCTATGACAAGGGCTTGTGGCAGGCCTCACTTCACAGTAAAAATGAATGCAAATAATATTTGAGAAAGCTAAAACTATAATATAATGAAAAAATGTGAATTATACTAGTTACAAATCATATCTGTTAATAACCACTAACGATTGTGGCCAGTATTTAAAATTGAAGTGAATACTAAATTTCATTCAGATATAAGGAAAATAGACATAACGTGTGTATATGTGCATACACAGGTATTTTTTTTCCTTCTGATAGAGTTCACAGGGGCCAAATGATGAAAAGCCTTATAAACCATTTAAAGAATACTAAAATGATCTCAAGGGCAAAGGGAAGCTACCATTTTTTTAACTGCTCATCCAAAAGAAAGATCATTCTGGCTATAATGTGTAAAAAAGATTACATTGAGTAGGGTTGGGCAGATGTCTGAGTAGAGAGAGGGAGAATAAACAAATTTGGTGGAGTGGAATTCAGTTTGAGAATGAGAAGTGCAAAGGACGGTATCAGCAGTGTCTAATTTGGGTAACGAGAGGGATGATCTTATCCATTCTGTGACCAGAAACCAAAGGAAGACAATCTGATTTTCGTTTGGGAAGAGGGTTACTACACGGCACAAATAATGGATTTTCAGCCTGGGTCTAAAACTGCTACAGTTTAAAGGATGCCAAGCCTGCATACGGTTACCGAGGATGTGAGAAACCATCTTCCTCAGGTCTTCCTTTCATTCAGGGCAAAATCCTTTCACCCTGAGAATATTTTGGCTTCTATCTCAGCATCACATGAGGTCTGACAATTAAGTTCTAAAATTCATCCTGGAAAGACTGCGATGTAGCTTGTTGCTAAATATCACTATGGTCACCTCCAAAGTACTTCCTTTGAGAAGCTATATTTATGCCAAATCCTAGTCCACCCTTCAGAGCAATTTTGGAACTCTTTTTCTGGAATGGCTATCAGAGCTGTCATCTTTTGGCACATTAAAAACACACGAAAACAATAATAAACACCACTTAACAAAATGCCACATCTCTACACAAACACAGCTGTGAGACACTGATATACCATGGTTAGAATTGTTTGTATAGTGCTGCCAACATCAGCACATGGTGGCAAGTTTGCAAACTTAATTGTCAGACCTCAAATAATCAGATTTCAGTATCAGTGCCAGATAATCTTTTGGAGAAACACACTTCCAGTGCCTGAACATCACACCTCAATTTTTTGATGATTCCAATTAGACGAGCATCTTTTGAAATAAAAGAGTGATAATATACGTATCCTTTTTTGAATGACTTCTAAATGCAAGGTAGTCAATTATATGCACTAACGTTTCACTTATTTATTGAACAAATATTTACCGCACATGAGGTACGAAGAATTGTTCTTCAGGCTTGTGATCAGGGAAGAAAACAGTCAAAACACTTTGTATCTGTGGTGCTTACAGTTTGTAAACTTTACAAGAATCCTTTGATGCAGATAAAAGGATCCTACTTTTATTGATGAAGTTGTCAAGGTTCATAAAAGTTAGGCAAAAATAAGATTTGAACTAAGGCTTGTGGCCTCACCAAGAGTGCTCTTTTTTTGTATTTTCATGACACATCTTGTTTATATCCTTACTGGTGGAAAACTGAACCCTGAAAAGGTCTAGTCTTCTTGTACCAGGTGAAAATGATGTGTAATATAGCTACACACACAAAGATTCCTCTGTTCTCATACTTATATCTGTTTGGTGAATGTATGTGCAACTTTTATAATGCATATTTTATCATTCAAAGAGCTGGAGAAGTATGTACATTGCTTTTTTTGCCTAATTCTATAATATATGGAATATATTTATCCCCTGCTTTAGAGATTGGGTTTTCAAGATAAATGTCCCTCCTGCAGGATTTCAACCACATCTTATTTACTGGACCTTTGCAGTTACATAAAAATGCACTGTCAGGATGGCTTGTTCTACTGAGCATTAGCACTTTTACTTAAGTAAATATGAAATCACAAAGACAGTGAAATATACTACCTGGTTTGCCTTTATTTTGTTTATCTTTGGAAGATTTGTTTAGTCAATTTCATGATAAAATTGGAGGTAAGCAACTTAATTATTTTTAACTACATCATTGCATGATGGCTGTGCAAGAAAAATACTAGTAAGTTTTATACCTTATTTTTTCATAACTGAAATATCTGAACCTTGTGTTCATCTATGTCAACTAGTGGCTCTCAATCTAGATTACATAGCAGAATCATGTGTGGAACTGATTTAAATAAGAAGCAATACTAATGCAGAATATCTGGCAGTGAGACCCAGACATGGGTTTTATTTAAAAGCTCCGTAAGTGATTTTAATATGCAGTCAGGGTTGAAAAACCCTGATGTATCCACTGTATGTTAACCCATATTTTTCCTACATAGAATTTTAATGCATGACTTTTTAAAAAAAAACAGAACCTCAGAACATCTAAGTATTTGTTATGCTAGATTGTCTGCTCTTCCAATATTTACACAGCTGTTTAATACTCAGAATGATCTACCACTTATTTCCACCACAATTAAACTGAGATCTGACATTTACGATTTTCACATATCCATAGTCAGTTCCCAATTCTCTTTTGCAACTCAGAGTAGCATTCTCACTTCAGTAATGAAGCCATGTTTTGTGGGTTCTGTATATCAGAAAGCATGCAGCATTATTCAAAATCACAATCTGATTATTCTATTTCTGTCCTGTATTCAATTTGGAGAACTCCTCCTGCCATCCTTTAGAAAATAAGGGGAAGATAAGAGTCTCCAGAAATGGACTAACATTTTGTGCAACTGCTAAAGCTATTTGGGTATGTTGGACATGTAAATATCTTTTGCTTCAGGCAGGTTTTTAAGTGGAGAAAATTAGGCTGTCAAATTGAAATGGTGTAACATGGATAGCAAAATATATAAAATGGTTTAAAGAAAAACATAATTGTCTTTAAGATTCAACAGTGTCTAATTTCCAACTAGGCGGGCAGTTTTTAAGGTGAGATTCAAAACGTATTTTTCAGTTAACTTAGTTGTCAATTTACACATGAAGGATTAGGGAAATGAAAGAACTCTTAACCCAAACTGTGACTTCCCATTGATTGTCCAGAAGTTCCCTCTCTCTACCATCTTGTTCACTACTGTCAATTGTCATTTCTTTCAAATACCTCCTATATCACCACTTTTTTCTTTTATTTAAGGTTACTTTCAACTTCACTGAGCTAATTGTGGCTTTCAGGCTATAATTCTCTCAACTTTTATCCAGGTCTAGAGGTAACAGTAACTCATTCTATGCTTCTAAATCAGAGAGGGTGTTTTTTGAAGAATAGCAAGGAATAAAGCTGGAATAATTGAGTGAAGCCAGATCACGAAAGATCTCATGATAAGATAATGAATTGGAACTTCATTTTGAAGAGATGGAGCGCCATTGGAGGCTGTTATATAGGCAGGCAGGCAGGCAGGCAGGCAAATGCTTTGATTAGATGTCAGATGTGAGAAAGACCACCTGGGCAGCAATTCAGAGGTGGATTAGGAGGCAGGTCAAATTGGAAGTGGGGATTTCTTTTATGAGGCAATAGTTTAGATAAAAAGGAATATAAGGGATATAATTCAAAATGCAACTCAGCTGAGACCTCAGCCATACCTTTCAGTCAAGGGTTACTGGGCACAATCCTAGGACCCTATGAAGACTTTATGCACAACAAATACCATGCTCTGCCATAAAAATTCCTTCTCTCTCTCTTTCCTATTATTAGCTCTCTCCTTTGCTAAACCACAATCTCTCTAGATGACAGACCCTCAAGTCCTTTCCCTTTTTATCCCCAGGTCCTAGCATAAGGCCTGGCACACTATAAATGTTTTAAAAAATTGTAGAATATTCAGATGAATAAATAAGGCAATGATTTGGATGAAGTTTATTATCTGGATGAAGTGTAGTAGAATAAATGCTTTATCTAGATTTGAGTCTTGGCTCTCCCAAGTGAGAGACTTCTGTCATTTGACTTACTTTTCAGTTTTCTTATCTGGGGGTATGGACTAAATTATTTCTAACATATGTCTGACTCTACTAAGTTATGTGGCTATTTAAAAGGACAATTAATCACATAATAGGCAATTATAAATTATCATAGTTTGACTCAAAAGATTCCATTTCATATAATCAACTAACTGACACCCTTGTCCATTTTAATAAGTTTAAAGTCATTTCATGTCCACTCATAAATATTAGTCTTTACTCAAGAAGTATTGAATTGACATATAGATGGAGTAGAAAATCAATATTTCTTCTGTTTGAAACCCCAGATTGGTAAAACATCTACTTTTGTCATTAAATGACTATTTTTAAGTGGCTAACCTATAGGAATATCATATTTTTACAGTCTGATACCATTAATATGGCTAAATTCTAAATCATATTTTTCCTTAATATACCTCAATATCATTTGCCTGTTTGACATCAACTCTGCCTCTTGAATAAAAGTGAATAAATCAAATTTTAAAGTGAATGCACAATTTCACCTTGTTTTCCTTTTTATTTACTTTTTTACTTAGGCTGGTCTCAAACTTGTGAGCTCAGGCAATCCACCTGCCTCAGCCTCCCAGAGTGCTAGGAATACAGGTGTGAGCGACCATGTCTAGCTCCTGTTTTCCTTTAATAATAAAACTTTTTGTCTGTGCTATCTTCATCTTCAGGTAATCATCAACATTTTAGGTTTATATTCCTTGGTTTTTAATTGCTGAACTCTAGTTGCATAGTGAACCCCAAATAGTGTTAACTCTGGGATGCCCTAAATATTTCTTAAGATTTACTATAAAGACAGGGTGTTTTTTGTCATGCTTTAGACTAGCAGATATGTAGAAATAGCTATTTTTTAAAAAGTAGGTTTCCATGTTTTTTCAGAGATTGTAGAAATAAACTAGCAAAATCATCTAGCAATGGTACGAAAGCTAGTGCACTGGTTAAATCAAACATTACAAAATAAAAATTATAGAAAGATGTATCCAGGTTAATATTCATATAAAAACTTGCCATACCAAAGAAGTTTCATTGGCAATAGTTTCATGTACACTCCAGCATAATTATACTCTTACACTATAAAGCAAACTATATATTTATTTCATATTGTCATGGTACTTGATTAGTAGAGAAGACAAGTGAGATGCTTTTTTGTAAAAAAGAAAGGCAAATATAATATTTCAATTGATTTTATCTTTAAAGATTTTAAGTAGAAAATTAGTGAACTGTAAATAATATTAGTCATATTAGTTTTCAAAGCAGCCTATGGGATATAATGTAACACAAATTTATTTTATTAAACTTAGATTTTTATTTGTTTTGTTTCCTTTGGGTTTTGAGTCATTTGCCTTTATATTTTATTAACTGGCTTGTGCATAATATGTGTATATGTGTGTATGTGATTAAAATTGTTGTATGTGATTTGTGATATTTAAGTTCAAGGGTTCAGTCAACAATTTCAATTTTCATTCAATTTCTTAAAGTACCATTGAAATATTTCCTTCTTTAACATAGGTGTAATTTTTTGCATACGACTGCAAAAAAGTCCATGTAAGGCAGATTACTTAAGACTAATATTAATCTGGTATCTTCCAGGCCATGTACTACATACAAGGCATCTTACCTGGGGTATCGTGTATAGCTTCAGAACAAATTAAACAAAAACCAAAATACTAAACAGTGATAAAATAAATAGCAAAAGGAGAACTGAAACTACAGTTGTTACAAAGCCCAAGATTCTTTAGCTATAACACATTGCCTCTCAAGCATCGAATATATTATCTGGCAAATATTTAGTGTTTATTAATAGCTTGTTGAATCAAAATCTGTAAGGCATTTAGTAGGTATGTAAGGCAGTAATTTTCAAACTATGAGTTGTATCTATGAATGAGTCATAGGATCAATTGATTTGGTATTGACTACCACAATATCAGAGTAGAGTAAAATAAACAATTCCATCATGCATTATACTTTTGTTGGCAAGGGAAGCCCATAATGAGTAACACACATCCCTATATATCTTTAGTGAGTTTAACAAATTGCAAGGCATAAGGATCCCCTGCTATTGAGTAGCTAGTCATGTAGCCAATTAACTAGATGAAAGTGATCACAGCATGACTACCCTGAGACTGTTTACTCCCCAGACTCTCATGTGAGTTGCTAGTTTCAAAGGTGGTGAGCTCTTGGCCCCAGGTTCCCAAGCTACAGCACAACTGTGTATATAGTCACCATTTTGGCCTATGATGGCACTTGAAGCAGAGGAGTCAGTACTGCTATGCTGATATTCCTGCTGTTTAATGCCATTGAAAGTATTAAAGAGTCAAGCTCTAACCCACAATCTCACTGTCTACTTTCAGGACTACCAGCTGTAACGAGCTAACCTTGTGTTTGCTTAGTCATCTCCTTGAAGTTTTCCTCCTCCTCCCCATCCTTGGTGTGGTTGGAGTTCTTACCTAAGTATAAGCATTGACTCAGAGAACTTTTGTTTGAGTTGCAGGCATTTGTAGGCTAAGTGCCACACAAATCCAGGAGACGTCACTTACGTGTGTGGCCATATTGTATATGTGTCAAAGTATCAAAAAAAGTTTGAAAGATACTTCTGTAAAAAATACAAAGAAAAAAATAATCATGAAGTCTAACTTAATGGACTAAGGAAATGTGAAGGGGTTATTTAGACTATAAAGTAGAAGGTATTTGTTGAGAGAATTACTGTTTAAGGAAGAAGTGATCATTTTCAATCTGAACTTTGTTGAGAATGTGAAATTTAATCCATCTTTGAGAATGAAAGGAGAGGCCAGGAGATAGGTTTTACTGTGATTCAGATGGGGGATAGACCACATTAGGCTCCAAAGACTTACAGCAGATTGTGGAAGAAAGAAACAGGTTACAAATAAAGTAATAAACCAACACTAACAACAACAACAAAAACGTCTGAAGCCAGGAAACCAAAATGACAAAAATATTAAAAACAAAAAGATGTTTCCGGGAGGCACCTGTGGCTCAAAGGGGTAGAGCGCCAACCCCATATGCCGGAGGTGGCGGGTTCAAATCCAGAGGGGCCAAAAACTGCCAAAAAAAAAAAAAAAAAGAAGATGTTTCCTGTCTCTATGATTTTCATGATCTAATTTTCATCCTCCATATCAAGATGCTTTCCCATCAAAAACAAATAGGGAATCATGGTTAAATTACTCAATTATAATGAGATTTTTGGTTATCATTTCTTTCAGATTTTCAAAGATTATAAGAATATTTTTGCCCTGTACGAAATCCCAAATATGTGTTTTCATCTCAATATCTGTCGTCAAACTGGTTAACATAACCTTCCCCTCACCTTCACCAGTTTGATGTAAGTATTCCAAACTGTATACAAAATCCGTACATTGTACCCCATAAATAGATTAATGTAAATAGTTATGATTTAATAAAAATAAATAGCTGTCTTATTTATAATGTTCTGCCTTTCTATATTTTATGGGGTAAGACCATTTTCAAAAAATGTTATCCATTATCTCATCTGTTTATCCTCTATGTTTTATCATCAAAATGACTCATGATTCAGTACTTACTCATTTAATGGTGTCTTGATGTTTGTATATCCACATGACACAACTTATATCCACCCTTATCTATGAATATGGATACACATAGAAGACAAATAATAAATAACAATACTTCTTTTAAAAATTCCTGACAACCTTCATCATTCATATTTTTAATGATATATACAGGAATATAGAGTTTAAATGGTAGTTTGTTGCTTAGTCAAATTGCATAGCTACTGCTTTTAAATCCATTTGCTAATGGAATCACATTCTACTAATGGAATCACAGGCTATCATTTGTACAATGATTAAATGTGCAGACATAATTTACCCACTTACTTGCATTAATTATTCACAATGAATGCAAATTTGGTTAAAATTCTTTAGATAGAGCCACAGTTTAGAACTAATATAATTTATAGTTAAAAGTTAAGCTTAGTTTATAAATGATATAGTGTATTTTCTGTCTTTATCTTCCTTTATGTTTTATTCATACTGTGGAATGATCTTGGGGATCCCAATGAGCCTCTCAGTATCTGTGACACGAAGCATCTACTTATACAATTTTGGCTCTAATAAAAGATTTTGTTTTTTGAGTGGGAGCGACTTTAGAGTTTACTTATTTTAATTATTTTTTGTGGAAAATATAAAAAATACATAAAAGTAAAAAGAATAGTATATAATAAACCATCATATACCTGTCAACCATCATCAATAATTAGCGATTTATTGTCAATTTTTTTTAATTTCTTCCTTATTCTTTTCTAATTATTTTAAATCAATTCCCAGATCACACATCAGTTTATTTCTAAATATCTCATTTATTATTCCAAATACATAAGCCCTTAACATTTACGAATATATGGGCTCAGCACCTGTAGCACAGTGGTTCCGGTGTTAAACACATACACCAAGGGTGGTGGGTTCTAACCCGGCCCGGGCCACCTAAACAACAATGACAACTGCAACAAAAAATAGCCAGGCTTTGTGGTGGGGACCTGTAGTCCCAGCTACTTGGGAGGCTGGGGCAAGAGAATTGCTTAAGCCCAAGAGTTGGAGGTTGCTGTGAGCTGTGACACCACGACACTCTACTCAGTGCAATGGAGTGAGGCTCTGTCTCAAAAAAGAAAAAATCACCAATATATAATTATCATATATTGATATTAATAATAATTTTTCAAATTAGTGAAATATCAAACCATAGCCAAATATCCTCTAATATCTATTTTTTTTAACATTTTTATTTCTGAATCAAAATCCCCACAAGACGCAAGGTGCACATGTTTGGACTTGGTTGATATGAAAGACACCCTTTTATTTAATCATTTCAGTTTGTGAAACTCGAAGTATGGAGAAGGTAATTCACATTCTTGACTTCACTGAGCTTTTTACTCTATTCTTTCTGCAAATATTTATCAGCATCTAATGGATACTATCCTAGGTACTTGAGGATTATCTATGAACAAAATTGAAAAAGATCTCTGCCCTTATGGAGCCTCTACTCTCGTTGGAGGAATGTACTATAAACATTAAAAGAAATAAAATAAAGAGTATATTTGAAGATGATAAGTGCTTTGGACCAAAGTAAATTATAATGGGACTAGGTAAGTGCTGGAAGGAGTGCTGCTTGAATTTTAAATTTGCCTTCTTGAGAAGGAGATACCCAGGGAAAGACATAAGATGAAGGAGTTAATTCTGGCACTTCTGGAAGGAGAGACTCCAAAGAGGCTCACACATACATATCTGCGGGAAGCATTTGTGGCTCAAGTAAATTGACTGTAGTTGAGAATAATGGATGAGGTCAGAGAGGACACAGGAGATCACATTATATAAAAGCCTTCCCAACTCCTATAAGGATTATATAGCTTTTCTTCCCTTTCTCCTTAGTGCAATGGAAGCCATTGCAAGATTGGGCACGGATCAATCACACATTTTGGTCTTTGCTTTACAAGGAGCATTCTGGCTTCTTCACAAAGACTAGGCAGTTTGAAGCACAGGTAGGAAGCGCTGATTTTCAGACAACTTGGGAGGCAAGTGCAGTAGTTGAGACAAGAGAACGTAATAGTTATGAAGATTAGTAATGGAGATTAGAAGCTAATTGTAAATATCCTGTTGATCCTTGAGCAACACAGATTTGAACCATACAGGTCCACTTATATGCAGATTTCCTTCTGCCTTTGCACCTCTCAGAAAACATTAAACCTCCCTTTTCTTCCTCCTCCACAGCCAACAAGTAACTTGATGAGAACAAGGATAAAGACCTTTATGGTGATCCACTTTAAATTCATGACTAGTAAATATATTTTCTTTTCCTTATAATTTTTTTTTGAGACAGAGTTTCACTCTGTTTCCCTGGGTAGAGTACCATGGCATCATATCTCACAACAACCTCAAAAACCTGGGCTCAAGTGATCCCCTTGCCTCAGCTTCCCACAACTGGGCGTCTGGGATGACAAATGCCCATTATCACATCCAGTTATTTTTTTTTTTCCATTTTTACTAGAGACAGGGGTCTTGCTCTTTTTCAAGCTGGTCTTGAACTTCTGAGGTCAAGCAATCCACTTGCCTCGGCCTCCTAAAGTGTTAAGATTATAGGCATGAGCAAATGTGCCTGGCTCTTTATGATTTTCTTTCTTTTTTTTTTTTTTTTGCAGTTTTTGGCCGGGGCTGGGTTTGAACCCACCACCTCTGGTATATGGGGCTGGTGCCCTACTCTCCTTATGATTTTCTTAATAACATTTTCTTTTCTTTGGCTTGATTTATTGTAAGACCATTGTATACAATACGTATTAATCGAGTAATATCTATTTTGCTATCAGTATGACTTCCAATTACCAGTAAGCTTTCCAGTTAACAGTTGGCTATTAGTAATTGAGTTCTGGGGAAGTCAAAAATTATATCTGAATTTTTGACTGTTCTGGGGGTTGGACCCCTAACCTCTACTGTTCAAGGATCAACTGTATCTTAAAGTAACCCATTTGAGATGGGGTGTGAAAAGAGAGGAGAAGTCAGGATGACACCAAAGTATTTGACCTGAGCAAGCACAGGAAGAAGTTATTATCAATTAAGAACTGGAAGTGACAGGTTTCGGAGTTGTGGAGAGCAAGATTTGAGGTCTGGAAATGTATAAATGACCATGGATGTCCAGTGAGAGATGTTGAGTAAGAAGTTAGATATCCAAGTCCAGAAATAGTAGGAGGGTTTGGGCTACAGATGTAAACTTGAGGGCATCAGCATATAGGTGTTGTATTTAAGGCTAGGAGGATTTTCTGAGATCGTAAATCCATAATTACAGGAAAAGAAGAGCACAGAGACTCAAAGCACCAAGCACAGAGTCCAGGACATGAAAATATATAGAGATCAAAGCAACCAGGATGGTAACAACAATGCCCACCACTATTGCAATGATTCATTGCTTCTAAAATTTGGTTCAAAATTCCTAACTTTCGTTTGTTGACATCAAGTCTCAGGTGATTAGGAAGTCTAGCTCTACACTCTCTCTGCCTTACAGCTATCATATTATTCCTGGGTTGAGCAACCCAGGCTTAATGTTTCTAATTGTACATTTTCCCTCACCACTTTGATCACTTCTCAGGTGTTTTACAATGTTTCTGCATCAAATATAAGAGATTTTGTTGATCCCTCATGTCATCACAGTGGCAGAAAATTTGGGCAGTGTCAGCATGTGTCTTGTTTTACCCGCGTTGCTGACAAAATTATTAATAGAGCCAAAATCTTGCCCCAGTTTGAATAATAAATTTGATAGTTACCTATTTAAGGACACTGATGGCCAAATAAACACCAGCACCACCAAAAGGATGCCATTGATCTTTCAGAACACAAGAAGGTTTATGTCAATAGCATTGAACAAATAATTTGGGAAGAGATGCTCACTTTAAAAAAACTATTTATGGCTGTTTTGCTCAATTTTGCTTTTTATCTCAGTCCCGCCCCCACTGCCATCCCACAACAGTTCCAAAAATTAACTACATATACTTAAAAAGAGGAGAATGTGAGACAATGTTTCATTTCGGATTTGTATGTCTGAGTGTATCTGTGTGTGTATGTGTGTGCGCACATGCATGCACGTGCTTGGCAACACATCAAAGCTAAAAAATACCCTGTTACATAATATAATACATCCAATCTATCACCCCCAGTTTATAGTCCTTGTCTATACAAATAGGTGAATGAGGAAAACAAGGTAAGACATAGCATAAAAGTAGTGTGTGCACCTCCGAGTGCCAAGCTGAGATGTAGCAATGCATTCAGTGAGTACCTGGTATCCATACAGAGCTGAGAAAATATAGTTTCCCTATAGAATCAAAGCATGGCAGAAGCTTTCATTTAAAAACAAAATCATTCATCAGTCATTTGGTGAGTATTTAACTGAGTTCCTGATATTTACCCAGCATTATTGTGAAGAACAAAGGAAGTGTGAAACTTAAGCTTCAACTGGAATGAAATTTTATCTGGCAAGCTTGGGAAAAAGACAATCTCAGTCACAAAGTAGGTGGACCAGTCAGTGTCACTCATGATTATTATACACGTCATGATAATATGGCTGAGCACATTTTTTTTTTTTTTTTTTGCAGATGGCTGAAGTCAGACAATTGACATTTATTTTATTAAGGCAGTAAATGGATAAAGAATAAAATAAATAAACAGATTAAACCATTTAAAATCACATTTAAAAGAAACATATTTGAATATCTCTTACTCAAGAAATACTTGAACATTATCAGATCAATGGGAAGAGTTTCTCTATTCGGAGCTCTTTACCATAAAAGTCAGACCTCTGAATTCAGAGTGATGATAAACATTTTTAGAAGAGCACACAATTTCTATTACATTAACTTCCCAAATTACTCTTCTTATAACAGTAAATCTTCACAATTTACAACATTCATGTCCTACAGGATTAGAAACATCAGATTTATTTTCCCCATTTTCATTCTATGTCTTAGTTATACAAGCAAATAATAGGTAAAATTAAATCATTCTACTTAATTGGATGAGACAAAGAAACAAATCACAGATAAAAAGCAAAACAAACCAAAACAATTCTAATTTGGATTTGCTGGAGAAAATTGCTTAATTCTAAAAGCATAAGCTAAGCACCAGTTGTACCTAACAAGATGTAATTAATTTTAAATCTTGAAACTTTGGCTGTTGATTGACTTTCACCTGCCAGGACTGAAGTTTAATCACTACTAGCTTAATAATTCCAAGGAATTCTAATTTGAACCATTTAAAATGAATGAGACAGAGTCACTTCCTCTACCACAGCTAGGGAAACAAGGAAATAATAAATGAAATATAAAAGGAACCAACCACATGGATATAGTCACATAGGAGCTTGGTACTCTGCTGGTATTACTCAGCCATCAAAAACAATGGAGACTTTGCAGCGTTTGTACTAACTTGGATGGAGGTAGAACACATCATTCTTAGTGAAATATCACAAGAATGGAGAAGCATGAATCCTATGTATTCAACTTTGATTTGAGGACAATTAGGGACAATTAATGACACGGTGGGGTATGGGGGAAGGAGAGAACAGACAGAGAGAGAAGGAGGGAGGCGGTGAGGGAAAAAAAACAAAAAGAAAAAAAGGAAAGAAAATAGTGACTAATTTTCACATAAATTGGATTCAATTTTAACCAAAGTACATTGCTTAAACATTAGTTTTTGATTCAACTTGTTAATATGTTGTTTAGGATATTGTATCCTCACTTATAAGTGAAATATGTTTGTAATTTTCTTTTATAATAATATATTTTCTCCAATTTCAATATCAGGTATGTCCAGATCAAGTAGAATGATTTTGAAATATTTCTTCTTTTTCTATTGTCTATAAGATTTGGCATGATCTGTTTTTTTAAACTCTCCTTTACTTTTATTTATTTATTTATTTATTTATTTTTGAGACAGAGCCTCAAGCTGTCACCCTGGATAGAGTGCTATAGCATTACAGCTCAGAGCAACCTCCAATTCCTGGGCTTCAGCGAGTCTCTTGCCTCCACCTCCCAAGTAGCTGGGACTACAGGCGCCTGCCACAACGCCTGGCCATTTTTTGGTTGCAGCCATCATTGTTGTTTGGCGGGCCAGGGCTGGATTACAACCCCCCTGCTCAGGTGTACGTAGCTGGCGCCTTAGCCCATTGAGCCACAGGCGCCGAGCCAGTCTAAGGTATTTTGTTATAGCAGCCCAAATGAACTAATAGACTACGTAACAATTACAAATGTAGCAACTTAAAACAAAGCTCATAGAAATTTCATGATTTTTCTGGGTTAGGACTCTGGACTTCTGCTCAGGGTCTTGCAAGGCTACACTCAAGGTGTTGGACAGGCTGCATTCTCATCTAGAGGTGGAAGGTGGAAGGGTCTGCCTATAAGCTCATTCCAGTTGGCAGAATTCATTTCCTTGCAGCCAATGACTAGGGCCTACTTCCTTGCTGACTGTTGGCTGGAGACCCCCATCCCATCAGGTCTTCGTGGCCCTCTCCAGAGGCTGTTCACAACACAGCTGCTTTTGCAAAGACAATAGTCTGTGGCCTCAGAATAGGCCAAATCCCTCTTGCAAGGAATTTTTCCTAATTAAGTTCATCTAACACAGTCTTCCTATTGATTAACTCAAAAATCAACCGAGTTGAGTTCATTACACCTGCCAAATCTTTTCTCTCTCTCTCTCCCCCCTTTTTTTTTTTTGAGACAGAGTCTCACTTTGCCACCCTTGGTAGGGTGCCATGGCTTCATAGCTCACGGCAGCCTCAAACTGTTGGGCTCAAATGATGTTCTTGCCTCAGCCTCCCCAGTATCTGAGACAACAGGTCTGCCTGCCATAATGTCCAGCTATTTTTAGAGATAGGATCTCGCTCTGGCTCTTGCCTCAGCCTCCCCAGTATCTGGGACTATAGGTCTGGCCTGCCACAGTGTCCAGCTATTTTTAGAGACAGGATCTCGTTCTGGCTCAGGCTGGTCTCGAACTCCTGAACTCAAGCAATCCACTCACCTCAGCCTCCCCAGAGTACTAGAATTACAGGCATGAACCACTGTGCCCAGCCTCTCACTTTTCTTTGAGACACAGTCTCACTCTCTTGCCATGTGGTGTCATCATAGCTCACAGCAACCTCAAGAGATCCTATTGCCTGAGCCTCCTGAGTAGCTGAGATTACAGGAACGCACCACCACACCCAGCTAGTTTTTCTATTTTTAGTAGAGATGGGGTCTCACTCTTGCTCAAGCTGGTCTCAAACTCCTGAGCTCAAGCTCTGCCTCGGCCTTCCAGCATGCTAGGATTATAGGTGTGAGCCACTGTGCCTGCCCCCCTTCATCTTTTCCATATTCTTGGTAGAAGGAAGTCAAAGGTCTAGCCCACATTCAAGAGACAGAGATCTGGGGCCACCCTAGGGTCTGTCTACCATACTTCTTTAATTAAATCAGTGAAAATGAAACACCATCTACCATTCACTGCTTTTCTGCATTTACAGCCACCTTTGAGTACACTGCACAGAAATTTGTCTCTTAGGAGTTTCATCACTAACACATGGCTTTGCCATGTCTCCAAAGGCCAACCCAGGAGGCTTTCTGACCTCACCTTACTCAGCCTTATTTTCCCCAGACTGCAGCACCCTGGCCTCCTGCCTGCCCTGGGCCTTTGCACTTGAAGTTCCCTCTGTCTACTTCTCTCTTCCCCACGAGATCCACCACTTCACTCCTTTACTGTATTCAGCCTCTACTAAAATGTCACCTCATCAGAGAACTCCTAAGACTGATTAGAGTGGCAGTGAGTGGGGATTAAGAGCACAGCCTCTGGGGCTGATTGCCTGAGGACAGATCTCAGCTACCTCTGTCCCTCTGCCTTATGTGCTCCCTACATCATTGGTCAAGTAGAGGACAGCCACCTGGCTCATGTACACGACGGTGCAAGTCCCCCCTTTCTCTCTGGGATGAAAGGTGCCTGGCAGTCAGAAGCCCTGTTCTGTGCTTCTCTCAGGGACCCCACACTGCTCTGGTTCCTTCCCTGACTCTTTATGCTTTTCAGAGAAATTTCATTTATATTTTTCTTAACTTCCTTTAGATTAGTGGACATATTTATCTTGGGCTGCCTATGGAAGCCTCTCTTTTCCTAAGTGAAATTCTCTTTCTCATTCTTTTTCTCTTTCCTCTCTTTCTCTATCCTTTCTCTTTCTCTCTCATTTCTTCAAATCATTTCCAGCAACCTCCAACTCCTGGGTTCAAGCCATTCTCCTGCCTCTGCCTCCCAAGTAGCTGGGACTACAGGCGCCCACCACAATACCTAGCTATTTATTTATTTATTTTTTGGTTGCAGCCGTCATTGTTTGGAGGGCCTGGGCTGGATTTGAACCCACTAGCTCAGGTGTATGTGGCTGGCGCCTTAGCCACTTAAGCCACAGGCGCTGAGCCATGATCACTTTCTTAGGACATCTGAGACTGTGGGCCATGGTAATTCATATTTGGTGCAGAATAACCCTCCTTAAATTATTTTACAGAGGGTTTTTTTTCTTGTTTGTTTAAGAGACAGAGTCTCACTTTATCATCCTAGGTAGAGTGCTGTGGCATCATACAGCTCACAGAAACCTCCAACTCCTGGGCTAATGCAATTCTCCTGCCTCAGCCTCCCGAGTAGCTGGGACTACAGGCACCCACCACAATGCCCGGCTAAGTTGCTGCTGTTGTTTTAGTTGGCTGAGGCTGGGTTTGAACCCACTACCCTCGGTATATGGAGCCAGCACCCTACCCACTGAGCACAGGCACCACCCTGTTGTTTTATTTTTGAGACAAAGTCTCACTCTGTTGCCCTGGGTAGAGTACCACGGTGTCTGAGCTCACAGCAACCTCAAAATCTTGGGCTCAAGTGATCCTCTTGCCTTAGCCTCCTGAATAGCTGGGATGACAGACACTCACCACAATGCCTCACTTGTTTTTTCTATTTTAGTAGAGATGGGGTCCTAAACTCCTGAGCTCAAGCAATCCACCTGCCTCAGTCTCCCAGAGTGCTAGGATTACAGGCATGAGCCACTGCACTTGGCCTATTTTTTTTTTTTTTTTGAGACAGAGCCTCAAGCTGTTGCTCTGGGTAGAGTGCTGTGGTGTCACAGCTCACAGCAACCTCCAACTCCTGGGCTTAAGTGACACATTTGGCCTGTTCTATGCCTTGAGAGAAATGTGGCTTTGCAACCTGAGTCACAGTGGCGCACAGCTGCAACTTAAGCTTTTTTTAATTTTTTTTTCATATAAACAACTAGGAACTCTAAATGATACCCCTTCAGATGATGACTCCTCCTGAAGTAAACAACTGTCTTCCTTGGAAGGTAGCAATCCACAACCAATCAAATTGCTAGTTTTTCATGGAAAATGTTGTGATCCTGCTAAAATTTTGTCCTTTCCTATGAAAGCGAAATGTTACCTTCTCCACTTTGGAATGCTGACCCCATTTGTTTAGAATTGGTATTTTCAGGTGGTCACGCTCAAGCTTGTACTCAAATACACTCCATATTTAACCATTTTCTGAATCTCATTATTTAAGATTGACAAGCATGTTAACTCCTTTTTGTTGCTTGGGAAATCTGGGCATAGGTGTGTATAATAAGAAATATATTTGGTCTTTTTCTTCCTTTTTTCTTTTTTTTCAGACAGAATCTCACTATGTCACCGTCTGTAGAGTACTGTGGTGTCACAGCTCACAGCAACCTCAAACTCTTGGGCTTAAGCGATTCTCTTGCTTCAGCCTCCCAAGTAGCTGGGACTACAGGCATCCACCACACTGCCCAGCTATTTTGTTATTGTTGTTGTTGTTGTTCTTGTCATTGCTCTTTAGAAGGCCCGGACCGGGTTTGAACTCGCCAACCCTGGTGCATGTGGCCAGTGCCCTAACCACTGAGCTATGGGCGCTGAGCCAGAAATATATTTGGTCTTTATCCCTAGTTCTTGGCACAGACAACAGAAACCTTTGGAATTTCCCCAGTAAGAGTAATAGGAGTGTCTTTTGTTATTTATTAAACCTGAGTTTATGCTAAGGAGGTGACTTAACCTCAGGAGGGGGGCCGGTTGCCAGAAAGACCAAGTGATTAGTTGGAACTGCTGGACCTAATTGTTGACCTGTGGAAGGGGTGAGGGGAGCTGGAGATTAAGCTCTGTAATAACTCTTGAGCGCTCAAGAGGTGCTGGGAGGGTGGGGCACCCAACGAAACTCCATGTACCACCCCTTGTCATCATACCTGGCCCTGTCCATCTCTCCCATCTGGTTGTGCCTGAGATGTATCCTTTATAAAAAACTGGTAAACATAAGTAAAGGGTTTCCTGACTTCTGTGAGTCATTTAGGGAATTTTCAAAGCTGAGGATAGAGTTGTGGGAACCCCTGATTTATAGCCAATCAGTCAGAAGTATGGGAGGTCTAGGCATGCCACTGGCATCTGAGGTGAGGCCAATCTTGTGAGATTGAACCCTGAACTTGTGGGTTCCTCCATTGTTTTTTAATGCATGACCTGAATACCTATTATTTATTAGGCAACCATTAAGTCCCCAAAATTTCAAGATGAGTAAACAAGGCACTTCCTCAAAGATCTCCAGCTGGGGCACAGTGGTGCATGCCTATAGACCCAACTACCGGGAAGGGGAAGGGGAGATTGCTTGACACCAGGAATTCAAAGTTGTAGTGCACAATGATCTCACCTGTGAATAGCTACTGCACTATAGCCTGGCAATGATAGAAAGACATCATCTCAAAAAAAAAAAAAAAAAATTGATCTCACTGTGTGGTCAGGGGGACAGATGGGAAAACAATTACACTACAACATGTGAAGGGTTGGAATACAGAAGATATAAAGTATGAAGGCACCAAAACCCAGGCCTATTTCTCTTGGATTCAGTAGAGCTGACTTTTGACCCGAGACTTGAAGGCTGAAAAGGACAGGGCAAGAAGATGGGAAGGAAATTCAGGACAATGAGTGTTGTATGTGGGGAGCCCACATGTCTGATGAGGTTAGGAGAGAGCCAGCAGTAGTGAGTCCTATCAAGACAGGAGCTAAAAGGCTCATGGGAGCTGTGCAGAAATGAGACCACCAAGGAAGGCAGAGCCAGGTGGGGAAAGGCCATTGAAAGATCCTGAATGCTCCACTGTGGCTGACAGGCACCCACTGAGGAGGTCGAGTCAGCCTAATCTTGCCATGGTCCAACCGTCCCTCCCTGTCCCAAACACTATATATACAGTAATGTCTGTGACCTGGAAATGTCGATTAATCATGTGGAATGGTGCTGAATCCAGTGTTGTTTCAAAAGTGTTTCTGGAACCCACTAAGCAGTGACGCAAATGACTAAACACCCTGAAACCAAATATGTAGAGATTATAATAATGCTAAATAATATGCTGGGTGCCAGGCATTGAAGTACTTCACACGGACCTTCTCACTATCTCCCAACAACCCAAGGATTCAGATGATAGTATTTTACAGATGAGGAAATGGGTTCACAGCTGAGTGATTTATACCAGAAGTGAGCTGAGATTTAAACCCACCATTTTGGTCAGGTGTGGAGGCTCATATCTGCAATCCTAGTACTCTGGGAGGCTGAGGCAGAAGGAATGGTTGAGCTCAGGAATTCAAGACCTGCCTGAGTAAGACTGTGACCCCAGCCTATAGCTGGGTGTTGTGGTGGGCACCTGTAGTTCCAGCTACTCAGGAGGCTGACAAGAGGATTGCTTGAGCTCAAGAGTTGGAGGTTGCTGTGAGCTATGATTCCATGGCACTCTACCCAGAGTGACAGAGTGAAATTCTGTCTCAAAACAAACAAACAAAAAAAAACACCACCATTGTCTCTGGCCTGGGAAAGTTAAGATGGAGAAGAAACAAGAAATAAAGGAATTTAAAATAATAAAGCAAAATGGTAATGAGAATTACCCCTTGTGGTAAAGATAGAAAACCACAGACCCCCCTGATAATTAAAGAGTGTATAAAGAAATGGGCTTGGGATGGGAGTACCCAGAAAGTCTGCTGTATGGATCCTGAATTCAGGAAAACTGGTATGGAACTCTGACAGCACACAAAAATTGGAAGGGAACATGGAGAGCTAAATGCCTCTTTTAATAGGGAAACTGAGATCAAAGAGGAGAAATGGCTACAAATTGTCACAGACAGAACTAAATCCAGATGTCCTGGCTCCCAACTATTGCTTCTGCAGTCTAGTAGCCATTCAATCTCTTTCTGCTAAGATTACCGTAACCTTCCTCTGAGCAATCACTTCCTTTGCCTGCCCAAGCCATACAGCCCACTTCTGCAGACTAAAGTCCATGAAAAGGCGGCGCCTGTGGCTAAGTGAGTAGGGCACCAGCCCCATATACCAAGGGTGCCGGATTCGAACCTGGCCCTGGCCAAACTGCAACAAAAAAACAGCCGGGTATTGTGGCCAGCTCCTGTAGTCCCAGCTACGCGGGAGGCTGAGGGAAGAGAATCGTCTAAGACCAAGAGCTGGAGGTTGTTGTGAGCTGTGATGCCACGGCACTCTACCAAGGGCGACTAAGTGAGACTCTGTCTCTAAAAAAACAAAACAATAAAAAATAATAAAGTCCATGAAAGTCAAACCCTCAGGTGCAAGCTAGGTCAAGATTAGACACAGGGCTCCACAAAGCCATCCAGGGGTAGCAAAAGGTTTCTGCTTTTGTTTCCACTGGAGTTGGCCATGATGATCAGGGAATAGCCTGGGGAGAGGAGGGTGGTGACACTGTTCTAGCCTGTGTTAGGTGGTGCCTGACCTTCCTCAGACATCCCTCCTTTGTGTTTTCTTCATCCTAACCTTGCTACTTCTCTCCCGAGCCAGACACAGTGGGCTTATATCCCAGCTTCACTGCTTGCAGTGTGAGTTACTCAACTTCTGACCTGTGTCTTCATCTGTAAAGTAGGAATAACATTCCCTTCTGACCTGTGTCTTTATTTGTAAAGCAGGAATAACATTCCCTCTTTGGGTATCTGGGAGGCTAAAGTGAGAAGGTCTCTGTAAAGCACTTACATCAGTGCCAGGCACCCAGCTAGGACGCTTATATTACTATTAACATATAAAGTCAGTTTGAAATAGGTTTTCTGACACAATTAGAGTTTGAGCAATACTGTGCCCTGTTATAGACACATCATGCTATAGTCACAAAATCACATATGATCCCAGATTCCTCCTAAGAAGCTTAAAGTTTTAAGCCTGTGTACCTAAGGGCTACATTCCAGGTCGTAGAGGCTCCCCCAAGACCCCGGTTTCGTGTCTCCACCCCCTAGGCCGCGTGCCCACGTGCTAGGCGCTCCTCCGGTCACTGAAGAGCTGCCAGCCCGGGCACCTGCCCGCCCCCTCTTCTCGCCTGCAGGCCCGCGTCTACACCGCCGGCTCCGCTCTTGTGGGCCGGGCTGGGGGGCGGCAGACCGTCTGCGGCCTTTACCCAGGGAGACCACAGGGAACTTGCTCCACATCCCATGTTCACCCACCTGACGCGACCCCGGATGTGGGCGTGGGTGCCACGCTGCCGCACCTCGCCTCAGCCAATCGCATGCCCCAGACCATTGCGTCACGGCGAGGTCAGCAAATGGGCGCCGGCCTGCTGTCGCTTCCGGCCCGCCCTCTTGCCCCGGGCCGGGGGTGGGCCGGTCTTGCCTGCCCCGCGGCAGAGGAGCAATCGCCGCGACTCCGCCCCACCGGGCGCGGGCCCAGGTGAGTGCATCGCGGCGGCCCCGGTGCCGCGGCGGGCAGAGCCGTGGCAAAGTTGGGGCGGCGGAGGGCGCCGGCGTCTCGCCCCTCTAATCCCGACTGCGTTCTCCTGGACACTCGTTGGGAGGGAGGGAGGGAGGGAAGGAGGAACTGTACTTGTCCTCTTTCTTGCGCTCTTGGAGGGCGCCACCCCCGTCCCCGCCCCCGCCCTGATATGCCCGCAGGCCAGCTTAGTGGCGGGGTTCAGGGGAGGCCCCCACTACACTCTTTGGACTGAAGTGATTTGAGAAGCGGGTGGCTGGAGCTTGGTTATTTCAGTGAATGGAGCTGCAAGGGGCCTGCCTAGCCCTTTTCTTGGGCGTTGATAGGAGCAAATCTTCTTGTCTTGGGATTAGTGTGGGCAGATGGTCACGGGCCAGAGCTCTGGCTCCAACATATGCTACTAATGGCAATGCAGGGGCCCACCTGTCACCCAAGTGCACAGAATTGGGACGAAACCCAAGCTGACTCAGGGTACTTCCTGCCCATTGGGGCTGGGAGGACCCTGTTCTTCAGGAAGGACTGAACTACCATGCAAGTTCTATTGCTTCTCCTCACCTCCTTGGACCCTGATGTTGCTTTTGAACAGACTGCAAGTCATTTTTGTAGGCATTGCTCTCTCTGCTTGCACACTGGGTGAGTGTGACAGTGTGATAGAAAAACAAACGAGAACTTTAGGCAAAACCCCTAATGCCAAGTGCTTTGGGCGCTTCCTTGTTACTGTGTTCCTCCTACCACATCTCTCCCCTCCTTCTCTTGGGCACTTTTGGTATCTGAAAGGATTATTTGGATATCTTTGTTCGTTTGTTTGTTTTTGAAACAGTTTCACTATGTTGCCCACCGTAGAGTGTCATGTCATCACAATTTACAGAAACCTCAAACTTAGGCCCAAGTGATTCTTTTGCCTCAGCCGCCCAAGTAGCTGGGACTACAGGTGCCAGCCATAATGCCTGGCTATTTTTTGTTGCAATTGTCATTGTTTTTTAGCAGATCTGGGCCAGGTTCGATTCTGTCAGCCTCAGTGCATGTGGCTGGCACTGTAGCCACTGTGCTATGGGTCTCAAGCCTGAAAGGATCTGTTGATAAACTGATGCAGAAAGGTAGATGGCTTTGAGGGTGGTGAGCAGGCCTACTTAGAAGAATGACTGAAGAATCAACTCAAATTCATTTTGTGTAGATATTTTTGGTGAATTAGAGGTTGCTTATTTGGAAGATGTCCCCCTTTACTCCTACAAAACAAAGAAATCCCAGGATGCCAGAAACATGGGATTTAGTGCTCCAACCTCCCTTTTAAGAGTCCTCTGACCCACTGAACCTGGACAGGTTGCCTGATCAAGTTCAAAGCCAGGAAGTCATGGGACAGGAGGAGAGGGCAGCATCCTATCAGAGGCAGAAAGGTGTGTCTGACCAAGGATGTTTACTGCACGTCACCTTTAGCTGCAAAGTGACTGGTGCCTGGGTCTTTACTTTGAAGGAAGTTTGTAAACACCCCCACCCCCTATTCTTTCTCTGCAGCAGAGTTTTCTGTTAAGTGCCCAGAAAATTCAAATATGTCTGCAAGGAAATTACTGCTTAGTGATTTCTTTGAAGGAAATGTATTAAATACAAGTCAAAGTCTTCACTCATTGAGCTCAACCTGCAAACTAAGCCTAACTAAACTGGTTGCTTTTACAGCAAATTGTGAGCTACCTTTTAAGATTAACATTAAAATGACACCACAGAAACCTACCTTTTACCAAAAGCAAACCAACAAATAAAACCCTATTTTCTTTCTGTCTTTTTTTTTTGAGACAGAGTCTCATTATGTTGCCCTCGGTAGAGTGCTTTGGCATCATAGCTCACAGCAACTTCAAACTCTTGGGCTTAAGCGATTTTCTGGCCTCAGCCTCTCTAGTAGCTGGGACTACAGGTGCCTGGCACAACACCCAGCTATTTTTTGTTGTTGTTGTTGTAGTCGTCATTGTTTTTAGCAGGCCCGGGATGGGTTTGAACCCTCCAGCCTCGCTATATGTGGCTGACGCCCTAACCACTGAGCTAAGGGCACTGAGCCAAAACACCGTATTTTTTCCCCTCAACATTTTATTGAAGAGTTTCAAGCATACAGCCAAGAGGAAAGAATTATATGGTGAACACTCCCATATCTACTACCAGGCTTTCACTATTGATACTTCATTATACTTGGTTTATTAAGTATCTGAGTAGTATCTGTCCACCAATTATGCCAATTATGACCTTGCTTTAGAAGTAATTTATGACATTTTGCTTCCCTGGAGCAGTATCTGTCTTAGATCAGAGAGTTGGCAGTATGTTGAATATGTGTGGTGGTGACTATCCTAATTGTTGCTTCAATACCTACTATGCATAGAGCACTGTTGTGAGGAAAGGCTAACTAGAAAGAGACTTGAGGCTCAGTGCCTGTGGCTCAACGGGCTAAGGTGCCAGCCACGTACACCTGAGCTGGCGGGTTCGAATCCAGCCTGGGCCCGCCAAACAACAATGACGGCTGCAACCAAAAAGTGGCCAGGCGTTCTGGCGGGCGCCTGGGGTCCCAGCTACTTGGGAGGCGGAGGCAGGAGACTCACTTGAGCCCAGGAATTGGAGGTTGCTGTGAGCTGTGATGCCACAGCACTCTATCCAGGGTGACAGCTTGAGGCTCTGTCAGCCCTGTGGCTCAAAGAAGTAGGGTGCCAGCCCCATATGCAGGAGGTGGCGGGTTCAAACCCAGCCCTGGCCAAAAACTGCAAAAAAAAAGAGACTTGAGTTTTGGAAATTTTTTAAGATTTGGAAAATAAATGGCGGTTTGTGGTAGTAAATGCCAAGTAAAAAGTAAATAATGCTGAGTGAAAATGCCAGGTGACATCAATAACACTCATTGCTAGCTACTGAACACTGTTTATTAAAAGCTCTGTGCCTGGCTGGGCACGGTGGCTCACACCTGCAATCCTAGCACTCTGGCAGGCCAAGGTGGGTGGATTGCCTAAGCTCATAGGTTCAAGACCAACCTGAGCAACAGTGAGACCCTGTCTGTAAAAATAGCTAGGCATTGTGGCAGGTTCCTGTAGTCCCAGCTACTTGGGAGGCTGAGGCCAGAGAATCATTTGAACCCAGAGTTTGAAGTTGCTGTGAGCTGTGATGCCACAGTACAAGTGAGAGTATCTCAAAAAAAAAAAAAACACAAAAACCAAAACCCTCTGTGCCTGTATAATTCTCACAGCAATTAGGTAAATATGTCACAATTTCTTTCTGCCATTTATAGATTAGGAAATCAGGCACAGAGAGGTTAGTTAGCTTTTGGTAGTGCTAGGAACTGAATTCTTGCAGTCTGAGTCCAAGCCTGGCTTGGGCACTCTTAGTCACTGTCAAGATGCCAGAGGGACCCGCAGGCCTGACCAGAGGAGTAAGTGAGTAGCTAGGAGTTGCCAGGGGTCCCAACTCAGACACCTGGATGCAGATGCTGGTTTCCAAATGTCTCCAGAAGACTGGTGTTCTATTCTTCCTGTATGTTTGGCAGGCACTGGTGCCCTGGGGTTGAGGAGGTCACCCGTTCTATGAGGGGCTTTCTCCTTGGGTTTGCCCCATTCTGCTGGTCACTCGCCCTCCTGTTCTTTCTCTCTACCTCCAAAGGTATTCCCCAAAGCTTGGCTTCTGCTCTGTTTCCTGTCGTCCTGTTCCGTATCCCCTCCATGGCTTCCTTCTCAACCTGCACTCTTTCCTTGTGGTGTTTGTAACGTACACTTTGTCCCAAAAGAGCCTCATTTGCCTGTGGCAGATGCTCCTATCTTCAGATTTGTTCCATCTCCTGCTGTCATTACAATGGCCTTCTGCAGAGCCCACGTGTCTCTGGCCCCAGCCTCCAGGCACCTAAATAAACTCTCTCTCCTGGCACCTCCTCTTTTCAAGCGAGACTGTGCACATTCCCATCTTTAGGCTCTTTCCTCTCTTTTGGCTCCAGGTCAGTATTCTGGGAGCTGCCCTGTCAGGCAGAGCTTTTCATTGTGGTTGGCTGCCTTGTGGCTGGCCATGTGGCCCTGCCTTGGTGGGAAGCTGGTTTCTACCTGAAGCCAGGGGCCCAGAAGTGACAACCCCGAGGAGCCCCAGCACTGTCAGCTCTGAGGGTGGGGGGCAGTCAGTGGCAGAGCTTAGCAGCAACCTGGACCATCCCTACAAAGCACAAAGAAAGATGAGAGAAAAAGGAAAGGAGTGGAGAATGGCAGAAGGAGAGAAACCGGGAAGATAAGGAGGCACTCGGGGAGGCTGAAGAGAGGACCCTTATGTCCTTGAATTCATATGGTCACACAGCTCCTATAGGATCACACAAGGCTGTGACTGGGATGCCTGGCCTGTGTGGCTACCCTCAGCACATAGGGGCCAGCACAGGGGAAGAGACCTGTTATCCCTGGGGAGGCAGCAGGACAGTTGTATGTATTGAGACTTGACTAAATCTGTAAGCTTTCATTTATTCTTTTTTTTCTGGTTTTTTTTTTTTTTTCGAGACAGAGTCTCATTATGTCACCCTCAGTAGAGTGCCATGGCGTCACAGCTCACAGCAACCTCAAACTCTGGGCTCAAGCGATTCTCTTGCTTCAACCTCCTAAGTAGCTGGGACTACAGATACCCACCATAGTTCCTGGCTATTTTTTGTTGCAGTTGTCACTGTT
Source organism: Arctocebus calabarensis (assembly GCA_963573935.1). NCBI lineage: Eukaryota > Metazoa > Chordata > Mammalia > Primates > Lorisidae > Arctocebus > Arctocebus calabarensis. The sequence goes on along the minus strand of CAUYON010135112.1, from coordinate 31,080 downwards.
GCTTAGCTGGCCCGGGCCAGGTTCAAACCTGCCAGCCTTGGTGTATGTGGCTAGTGCTGCAACCACTGTGCTATGGGCGCTGAACCCATTTATTCTTTTGAAAGGAAAGATCTGAAGGAAATACAACAGAATAATAATTTATTAAATTTGGGGAAGTATGTACTTAGAGGTTATTTCCCCCTTGTACTTTTCTGTATGTTTGAAAAAATCCCCATAATTAAAGGGAAGGAAAGGCAAAGGAAAAAGAAGGTACACTAGAAGCCAGGAGCTGCTCTAATTTGTGGGGTAACCACACACCCCCTCTTTGCACTTCATTTTGCCATAAGACAGTTATGAGACAGTCACAACCACCTGGCCCTGATGTCCCCTGGGCTGGGAGCCAGGATTCTGACGCTCATCCTCCTGCTACTTGTGTTTCTACAGCCGACGCCATGCCCAACTCAGTGCTGTGGGCAGTGGACCTCTTTGGGAGAGTGTATACGCTTTCTACGGCTGGCCAGTACTGGGAGCCATGCAAGGACAGCCAGCTGGAGTTCAAGCGGGTCAGCGCAGGCACACAGTGCTGCTGGGGCATTGCTTGCGACAACCAGGTCTATGTGTATGTGTGCGCCAGCGATGTCCCCATCCGACGCCGGGAGGAGGCCTATGAGAACCAGGTAGCCTTGTGCATTTGGAGTTGCTGATTTGGTGGGTTTCCTGGGTTATTGGTTAACAAATGTGATAGATGGCAGAAGAGAAATAGAGGCTCCAGGCTGGGTGCGGTGGCTCATACCTGTAATCCTGGCACTCTAGGAGACCAAGGCTGGTGGATCTCTTGAGTTCAGGAGTTCAAGATCAGCCTCAACAAGAGGGAGACCCTGTCCCTACTAAAAATAGAAAAACTCTCTGGGTACTATGGCAGGTACCTGTAGTCTCAGCTACCCAGGAGGCTTAGGCAAGAGGATTGCTCAAGCCCAAAAGTTTGAGGTTGCTATGACCTATGATGATGCCATGACACGCTACCCAGGGCAACAGAGTGAGACTCTGTCTTAAAAAAAAAAAAGACAGATTCCTGTCTCTACCAAAAATATAGAAAAATTAGTTAGGCATTGTGGTAGACGCCTGTAGTCCCAGGTACTTGGGATGCAGAGACAGAAGGATCACTTGAACCCAGGAGTTTGAAGTTGCTGCAAGCTAGGCTAATGCCATGTTTCTGTAACCTGGGCAACAGAGTGAGGCTCAGTCTCAGAAAAAAAAAGAAAGAAAGAGAGACCCCAGCCTCCCCACCAAGTCCATATGAATCTCCTTCATTATACTTAAATCTGAGTTGTATGGCACATGAGATGTGTGAGGCTAGAGCCCTTACGTGTCCTTACCAAAGCCTACTGGCCAGGTCTGCATAAGAACAGGCTCTGGGCGGTATTCAGGAGCCTAGGATGAAGTCTTCTTCCCCTGCCTGTCCTCTGGGAGCACTATGGCTGGCGAGTGGGTTCTCTGCCCATTGGAGCCATGCAGGTGTGCTCGCCATGATGAAGAAGCCTGTGGTCACTAACCTCTGGGTCCTAAGCGAACCTCTGTTTACCTCCCATCCTGGAGATCAGCAAGGAGGACCTGCTGGGCAGGGTCTTCTGGCCCCAGAGAGGCCTGCCTGCCTGGGACCCTCTTGGAAGGCTTGGGTCCAAGGCTGTCTCTGTTTCCCTGGCCCTCAGCGCTGGAACCCCATGGGCGGCTTCTGTGAAAAACTCCTGCTCAGTGACCGGTGGCCGTGGAGCGATGTGAGTGGGCTCCAACACCGGCCACTGGATGGGGTGGCACTGCCCTCACCGCACTGGGAATGGGAGTCTGACTGGTACGTGGATGAGAACTTTGGAGGAGAACCCACTGAGAAAGGGGTAGGTGAACTCAGTTCACACTGTGCCTGCCCTTTGTTGGAGCTTCTTGGGTTCATCTGTCCTGTCCTGCTGCTGTCCATGGTGTCTGACCTTTGCTTGCTGTGACGGGATGGGGGTTGGAGTCTTCCATGTTGGCTCACTCCCTCCTTTTCCTAGTCTTCCAACCCACCTCCCCCAGCTCTTCAAATTCCTTCCCTCTAGAGTCTCACAGAACCTCTACCTTGATGTTTCAGGGGTGGACATATGCCATCGACTTTCCTGCCACTTACACACGTGACAAGAAGTGGAATTCTTGTGTGCGACGGCGGAAGTGGATCCGGTACAGGAGATACAAGTCCCGGGACGCCTGGGCCAAGGTCTCAGTATCTGAGTGTGGCTTGGGGGCCAGATAGGACCAACACAGAGAGGGGTCTGCAACAACGGTGCCTGGCAGGCGGGTCACATGTAGCCTCATCCCCATCCCTCCTGCCTGTCCACAAGGAGACACCATACCCTCCCTGGGACCTGGCCTCTGAGTTGTTTCTTGCCCTGGGTACAGCACAGTGCTACATGTCTCTTCATTTGGGAGATGGCCTTCAGGGAATCAAGCAAGACTATGGCTGTGGGGTAGCACAGAACTTGCTGTGACCCAGGTCTCCAAGCTGCTCTTGGGCTGAGCCTCAGTCTGGCACTTTATCTTCCCTACTCCCACCAACGGGGTAGTGTCGTTCTCATGACCCAGAAGAACCTCTCGACTTAGGAGAGGCCCAGGCCAGGGTCCTGCTATGGCTTATCTAGAGAGTCAGGCACTTTCCAGACCTCTCTAGAGAGTCCATGGCTGTGAAGTGGAGCAGCCAGCTCAATCTCAGGTGTCGCAGGACTGGGATAGCAGGATGCCAGTCAGAGGTAGGGCCATAATCTGTCATCAGCCCTCTGTGGTGGGGAATAAAGCCACAGTGGTCAGGTCACTGGGAAGCCCAAATCTAAGGTTCTGTGGTGGATCTGCCTTCCATACAGGAGCATCAGTGACCATTCAGGGGCAGTGGCCCAGATCCAGTGGCTGATAGAAAGGACAGGGCAGAGGAGACCCTGGGCTAAGAACCCCCAGTCCTGGTGTTGCCTTCTCTGTGAAGTCAAGAGCTATGGGCTAAGCTGGGTGTAGGAGGCTGGAAGGGAGACAGGCAGAGAGGGTTCATGCCAAGTACTGACCACACCGTTTCCTGAACCCATGTTTCAGATCCCCTCAAAGGATGACCCCAAGCAGCTTCCTGACCCCTTCAACGACCTCTCCGTGGGAGGGTGGGAGATCACAGAGGAGCCTGCAGGCCGCCTGTCAGTGTGGGCTGTGTCTCTTCAGGGAAAGGTGAGGCCACACCCTGCACCAGGCCGAGGTGGCTATGGGACCTGGCCACAGGCAGGGCCAGGGCACAAGAGAAGCTGACCTGGTATCCTCCTGGAGATGGAGGAAGGGCAAGAGCTGCCCCTGAGACATTCTCCTTCTCTGCTGTCCTTGGAGCAGGTGGCAGGGCTGCCATGCCCCGCTCCTGTCTCATGGGCCCTGGGTCTCACGCTTCTCAGAAGCCTATGTCCCGCACCTATGCCTCATCCAACCTGTCCCTCCTCTGAGTCACCAGTGTACTGTCAGGGACCACCCTGGGGCTCAGGTGCCATTAGCGCTCCTACCTCAGAGAGCTCCTGAGCTCACAGCCGGCTCCCATGGCACCTCCCACAACATCTCCTGGATAGGCGATAGTTGCGTGGGTGGGGGCTGGATGGTGGGTCTATGGATCCTTAAAGAGGAGAGATCCTCGTCTCAGGGAGTTTGTGAACTAAGCAAAGAAATAAGACCAACCCGATGGCAGCAGTGGCACAGAGCACAGGTGAACCAATACTTCAGTCATAGTTTTAAATTGAACTTTATGATTATTCAGTAGCTTTGACCACAGTTCTCCAGTTGGCTTTGGAACAGTCAAAGAAGGGTTTTTTTTAGCATACTCAGCTCTGGGTCATGTGTGGCCCAGACTTAGGTTAACCACAGTTGCTTCCACCAAGCCATGCTGCAGGGCGGTGGTGGGGGGTGGGGCAGAGTGAGGGAACTGGTCCAGGTCAGAGCCCCCATCAAGGGGCCATGCCCACCTGGATGGGAATAGAGGGGAAAACAAGGACCACAGAATGGTGTCTGTCCCTGAGTGCCACTTGTGTGCCACACTGCCCTGTGCCATGCCTGTGGTCCATGAGAGGTGGAACCAGGACCATAGGCTCCCGTGGGAGGTGGGGAGAAGGCTTCCCTGGCCTGGTCCTGAAGGGCCAGTTGTAGTGTAGGGCCACAGGACTGGATATCAGGGTTCCCCAGTCTGAAGATCACTCCTGGCCCTCCTTGGACCCAAAGTGATGTGCAGCCTCCTTCAGATAAAGTGAGCCAGTTTAGATGATGTGAGCAAGTTGCTTAGTCTTAACTGTTCAGTTAGGGAGAAAAATAACTAGATATTTTAGTCATTTGTGTGAACAGGGTTTGGGAGTTTTCCCATTTAGCCACCCTGAACCCATTTAGCCATTTTCGCCTGGAGATGCGTGTCCTGAGAGCACATCACCACCAGGGGGCGAAGGATGCACAGGTTGGCTAGGAGTGGCCTAGGACTGGCTCCTGCAGGGTGAGGGGTTCTCACAAGCAGATGAAAAGAACAAGTCTATCACCCTACCTCTGACTCCCAAGGCTCCCAAAGCCTCATTTTTTGCACTTTTTTTTTTTTTTTTTTTTTTTTGCCAGAGCAGGAGTGTCATCTAACTCTGATGGCAGTGGGGGATTGGGGATGAGTCCTGGACAGTCAGGTTACTCCAGCCCTCACAAGAAACCCTGATGCATGGCCTATGTTGATTGTGACCCAAGGGCCACCCATGCCCTTTTCTCGCCTTGCAGGTGTGGTACAGAGAGGATGTCAGCCACTCCAACCCTGAAGGCTCATCCTGGTCTCTCATGGACACCCCTGGGGAGGTGGTCCAGATCAGCTGTGGGCCCCATGACCTCCTGTGGGCCACTCTGTGGGAGGGGCAGGCTCTGGTCCGAGAAGGAATCAACAGAAACAACCCCACAGGTGGGCAACCCAGGATTGGCCCCCTAGGGGCAGGGGGTGCTCATTCCTGGGCAACTGGGCTGATGGAGGCTATTGGGGTTTCTCTGGGGCTTGCTAGGGAGCTCCTGGTCCATGGTGGAGCCTCCTGGATCTGAAAATGGGATTATGCACGTGTCAGTGGGAGTCGGTGTGGTCTGGGCTGTCACCAAGGACCGGAAGGTAAGTCAGGGATGCGGGGGCTTCATCTGTCGAAGTCTGTGTTTTTTTGTTAATGTGAGTGTGATCTGAACCCTTTCAACATGCCTGGCCTCAACCAAGCCCCCTGTACTTTTATGTTGCTAAAATCATTACCCATCTCCAGGATGTTTACCGCCATGGAATCTCCCCCAGCCCATTTCCCTATACCAAGATATGGTCACTGTATTTGTCACTCAATAGGCCATAACATTTCAATTAATCAGAAGCTAACTTACTGAAATCCACAATTAACTGAATGCCTTCCTTTTTTCTAGTCACTGCTTATCATTTGTATTTTTTCCAAGGAAGCCAATTCCAGATTCCTCACGTGATTTCTCTGTAGCCACACATCAAGGGGGGATTCCTGAACCCTGAGGAAACATAGTGGGACTGATGTGGGGGGTTGGAGGGTAACCTGTGAAGGTGAGTGGAACCACACCTAGGACTCAGGAAAATACAGTTAGACTGTATGTATATTTTTACAAATTGGCATGAATAAAGTTAGCTTTAAAATAATTATTTAACGAAGCACTTAGACCCAAAATAAGTTATTTATTCCAATAATGAGTTTAAAGAAATAGTTTTCCTAAATAACATCATTAAGGCTGTTGTCTTCCATAGAGGTAAACTTGATTCAATAAAGTGGCCTTTTCCATGAATTAGAATTCTCTTTTCCTGAGAATGGGTGGGAAGGACAGGTTTGGCTGAGGCCAGGTGACCCCCAGCCCCTGGGGGGTAGGAAGAAGGGATGGTGCCAAGTGCAGAAGGGGATGCAGCTAGATTGTGGGAGAAGGGACATGTTCATACACTTCTCTCTAAACATGTGCCCTACTCATTTGTGCTATGAACTGAAGGATCAAATTCATTTGTTCTTCCTGAGTCATAAAATAATCCCTTCTATTTCCGTGGCCTTCCAGGGAGGCATGTTTATTTTTGCCTTTTCCAGGTGTGGTTCCGAAGAGGCGTCAACTCTCACAACCCCTGCGGCACCAGCTGGATTGAGATGGTTGGAGAAATGATGATGGTGAATGTGGGCCTGAACGAGCAGGTGTGCACTGAGGTTGGCAGCTCAGAATGGGGGAGTCCTGATGGCAGTGTGTCTACCAGGTGTCCTGCTATCCCTTCTCACTGCTGGGGCTTGTATTGATGGCACAGCAGGGGTCCCAGCACCTCTGCATACTCCCAGACTGGGAGGCTAGTTTAGCCAGGGTCCTGGAGTCCTTGCTTGTCCCTAGGTCAGTCCCCTCAGAGTAATAAGTACAGATCTGCAGGGTGGCGGGGAACATCTTGGAGACTGGAAGGTTTCACTGAGAAATGTCTGGGCTAACTCAGGGGAGTCAACCACCAAGTGAAGGCTGCAGCTGATCTCCTAACTTTGGCTCTGTGGGTCCTGCTCTTTTAAGCACCACCTGCATGGTTTCACAGATAACAGGTTTGGGCAGTTTTAAGACTCAGGGGGCCTTGCTGTGTGGGCAACACCACCACCCTGTTGCATTGCACTAGATGCTCCTTCCAGGGAACTAGGCTTCTTTTGGCTACCATGTCATCCTGCTACCCACCCTGGTGACAGAGCACACAGTCACTGATGCAAGATAGGTGCCTGGTGGTGCCTGAGGCCTGAGGCCATGATAGCTCAGCCTGCCTTGGCCAAGTGATAGAGACACCATTGCCCACTGTGGTGGCCAAGACCACCTTGGCCCAGAGCAAACCTTCCTTCTTCAGTGCTTAAAGGCAGAGGATAGGATGCCTGCCTGGCTACCCTTCCCATGAGAAGTGAGCTCAGAATAAGGGAGGCTATTTTGCATCTTAAAAAAGAGCATGACCATCTTTGGGGTTCACTTGGAAATCAGTTTCCCAACAGAGGCCACACAGAAAACAGATACATGAGTGGACCCCATGTCCTGGCACAGAGTCCACCAGCCACACAGCCGCCTTTGGATCTTGTTACTCCAGGGTCCCAAGTCTGCCTGGGTCAGGGAGCCAGGACCAGTTCCCTACTTCTTCTGAGCTTGCTGGCGTGGCCCCCACTTCCTGCACAAACCCACATGGACCTCCCAGCTCCAGCACATACTCAACACTGCCTGTGTCTGCAGACATGTTCACCATCCCTGCAGCACACTCTTCTGGTCCCTGGCCTGCGCTCACCCTCACAGTAGGCAAGAGGAACACAAGCCTGCACCCAGCCTCTAAGGCCTGCACCTTGCCTCTCTGTTCCAGGTCTGGGGCATTGGCTGTGAGGACCGAGCCATATACTTCCGGCAGGGTGTCACTCCCAGTGAGCTCAGTGGAAAGACATGGAAGGCCATCATCGCAGCCCGAGAGTGTGACCGGTCATACTCCGGCAGCTCATCGAGTCTCCTCAGGTGATCCCAGGTGGCAGGGCATGGAGGAATCAGGCTAGGGATGGACTGTCAGTGGCCTTGGAGGGCAGCATCCAGAGGGGGCTGTCACCTGGCTTTGGTGGGTTGATGGGCCTTATTCCAGGCAGCAGAAAATCAGTCTCTGGCCCACAAGAGCCACAAGGGCTGCAACCCTCCTGCCCTCAGATTTGTGTTTTGTGTGCTGCTCAGCTGCTTTGGCCCCAGAAAGGAAGCACTGTAGCTTGGGCAGCAGCATGGAGGTGTTCTCAGATGCCCTGGGCTGTCCCTGGGGGCAGGCTAAGACCGGATGTCCTGGAAGAGCTGGGAGCCACTGAGCAGGGCTGGTCTTTTGGTTCTGAAGATTTAGGGGAGAAAGGGTTGTTTATGTGGTGGACGATAAGGCCCCTATGAAAGGGAAGCTGGTACAAGACAGAAGGTCTCTCTCACCTAGAACAATGGTCCAGACTTGGCACACACCAGAGTTGCCTGGGGGACTCCTTCAGGCACAGATTTCCAGGCCCAACCCAGAGTGTCTGTTTGAGGTTTTGCATTTCTATAATGTCCAGGTAATGCTGCTGCTGCTGCAGCCCTGGAAACCTCCCCTTGGGATCTGTGGGTCTGGGCACTGTGGCTTATGCCTGTAATTCTAGCACTTTGGGAGGCCAAGTAGGGTTGATCCCTTGAGCTCAGGAGTTCGAGACCAGCTTAAGCAAGAGCAAGACCCCATCTCTGCTAAAATAGAAAAACTAGCTAGGCGTTGTGACAGGCACCTATAGTCTCAGCTACTTGGAAGGCTGAGGCAAGAAGATCCTTTGAGCCCAAGAGTTTGAGGGCACTCTATCTGGGGTGACAGTGAGATTCTGTCTAAGGAAAAAAAATATGTATGTGTGTGTGTGTATATATATATATATGCATATGTATGTAAAAAGTATGGATGAGCCCCAGCTCTGCCCACCAGCCATGAGAATACAGACAGGTGGCTTGGTGTCTGAGCTGCGGACACCTCAACTTTACAGTGGAAGTGTCCACAGTTGTGAACATTGACCGAGACAACACGTGGGACCCTGGCTCCACAGCTCGACCCTCCCCTGCCCTGGACCTCTTTGCTCCCCATGCTTGGTAGTCATCACCCTACTGCACTGTCAGTTCAGAGGGCCAGGGAGGCTCTGGGAAAGGAGTTTGCTCATGTTTTCACCTGAAGCTTTAGTTCTTAAACTGGATAGCACATTGGAATCGACTGAGAAGGCTCAAAAAAAGTGATGTGAAATATTTGTGACCTTGGGTTTGGCAGTGGCTATTGGGCATGCCACCAGAAGCACAGGCAACAAAAGGAAATAATAAATTGGACTTCATCAAAATTAAAAACTTTTCAAAATCAAAGAATACTATTGAGAGAGTAAAAAGAATCTAGACTATATAAAGAAGTCTTACAACTCAACGATAAGGACAAACCACCCAGTTAAAAAAGAGCAAAGAACTTGCACAGACATTTCTCCAAAGAAGATACACAGTCCCTGATCATTAGTTGCATTTAGGTCATTTGCATTAGGGAAATACAAATCAAAACCTCAGTAAAATACCACTTCCTGCCCACCAGAATGGTGGTAATCAAAAGGAGAGACAACAACAAATGCTAATGAGGATTTGTTCTGAGAAATCAGAACCCTTGTGCACTGCTGGTGGGAATGTAAAATGGTGTAGCCACTGTGGAGAAGAGTGTGGCCATTCCCCAAGAGGCTAATCATAGAATTACCTTATGACTCAGCTGTCCACTCATAGGTAGGTATCCCAAAGAATTGAAAAGAGGTGTTCAGATAAAAACTTGTTCTTGAATGTTTATGGCAGCACTGATCACAATAGCCAAAAGATAGAAATAACCCAAATGTCCATTAGTGGGTAAACAAAATGTGGTCTCACCATACAATGGAATATTATTCAACCATAAAAAGGAAGGAGGCACTGACACATGGATAACCTTGAAAACAATTAGTGAGAGAAGCCAGACACAAGAGGGCACACATTGATTCCATGATTCTATTATATGAAATGTCCGGAATAGGCAGCTCTATAGAGACAGAAATAATTTAGTGTTTGCCCACGGGTTTGCGGGTAATGGGAGGATGATGAAGAGTGACTGCTTCATGGGTATGGAATTTCCATTTGGGGTGATGGAAAGTTCTGGAACTAGGTAGTGGTGACGTTTGCACAACATTGTGAATTTACTAAATGCCCTGAATTGTGTGCTTTGATGTGGTTAAAGGGTAATCTTTTTTTTTTTTTTTGAGACAGACAGAGCCTCAAGCTGTCACCCTGAGTAGAGTGCTGTGGCATTACAGCTCACAATTCCTGGGCTCAAGTGAGTCTCTTGCCTCTGCCTCCCAAGTAGCTGGGACTACAGGCTACTACAGGCGCCTACTACAACGCCTGGCCATTTTTTGGTTGCAGCTGTCATTGTTGTTTGGCGGGCCCAGGCTGGATTCGAACCTGCCAGCTCAGGTGTACGTGGCTGGCACCTTAGCCTGTTGAGCCACAGGCGCCAAGCCTAAAGGGGTAACCTTTATGTCACGTGTATTTAACCACAATAAAATATAAATCCTAATTCTGGATCTCGATCCCCAGATATATTGATGTGATTGGTCTGAGGGGTGCCTGAATGTCCTGCTCCCTGGGAAGCAGTTACCATGTGTGTTGCACAGAGGAGGAGACTGGCACTCAGAGAGGTCAGGACTTGCCCATGGTTGAGTGGGCAGTCACAGTGCAACAAACTAGAGCCAGGCCTGCCTGATAGCAACACGTATCCCCCTGCAGGGGAGTGACGGGTCTGCCCTGTTTTATCCCCAGTGCTGGCTGTTTCTTCGGCGACGAGGTAAGGGGCAGTGGCGAGTCTGCACCTAGTGACACTGATGCCTCCTCAGAAGTTGAGAGACCACGGCTTGGGCAGCCTCTCTCCGTGGAATCTTTGGACAATCCCAGGAACCTCAAGGAGAGCTTGGCCTCAGGCCCAGGGGCTAGCAGGACCACAGAGGATGCCACAGAGAATGCCTGCCCCACTGAGAGTGGCCCAGGCCTGGCATCCACCCCAGCAGAGCTGCCCTGGACCAATATTGACCTGAAGGAGCCCAAGAAAGTTCCTAACCACTTGACTGCCGGCTTTCCTGAGACTACTGGCCTCTCCTCCCTGGGGCACCACCAGCTGGGTTTGGAGGAGCCCTATGGGGCAGACGACCACCCACTGTGGGCCTGGGTATCAGGAGGTGGCTGCACAGTGGAGGCCTGCTCCATGCCTAAGTGGTTCACTGTCCAGTCGGGTAAGGTTTCCTGCACAGCCCACAGGCATCAGCAGGGCCAGGTGTCCCAGAGGGTGCTTCTTGGGGGGTGGGGGGGGGTTGTGGGGCAAAAGAAGAGGCCTGGGGGCTTGGGTATTCTGCTGTCCTGCCTGAACACCCAGTCTGCTCAGCAGCCCTGCCCCTTGTCCTAGCAGTGGTGACTATTTTCCAGGCTGAATTGTTAGGGAATAGCACTTACCCATTAGAATGAAGGGTGGGGAGAGGCTCATGGGACGTTTTGCGAAGATTGTAGCTTTCCAGCAGAAAATGGCTGATTTAGGAGGAAATAAGAGCCCTGACCTCCAGCCTGAGGCTATGGCTGGTCCGCAGGCCTGTCTCCCTTGGTGCAGACGCTGTCTCTGTCCATCATGCCGGCTCAGACTGCCACCTGGAGGAAGCAGATCTTCCAGCAGCTCACAGAAAGGACCAAGCGAGAGCTGGAGAACTTTCGACACTATGAGCAGGCTGTGGAGCAGGTGGGCACTTCAGTGTTCCTGGATGCATTTTTTCCAACAAGCATGCACTGAGTGCCTGCTATATACTAGCCCATCAGTGGAGTGGAAGAAACAGAGAGGTGTGCCCATCCCTCTGTCCATTCCTCCTGGGCCCTGTGGCAGAGTCGAGGATAAAGAAATGAGTTCATTTGCTTATTCTTTTATCCTAAAGAACTGCCCCACTGCATTCTACGTAGAGTGTAGGCCCTGGGTTCCTGAGGTGGCAGCAACATCCAAGGAAGGGGAAGGGAGAATTGCATCATCCTCTTGCTGCTAAGGGGAGCCCAGGCACCCAGATAGGCAGTGTCTTATTGAAATGAGTCATCACGGGGATGAAAATGGCCTTAGACCTCTCCCCAGGGCTGACCCTGCCTGTTCTCATCCCTCCCACATAGAGCATTTGACTGGCCTCATTCGGGGGACCTGGCCTAGGCTTGGCAGAAGCGTCCATTGGGTGGCTGAGCTGGGCCTCTGAACACAGGCAGGCCAGGGGTTGGGTGCTAGCTTTGCTGCTAATTCGCTCTGTGACACTGGGCCAGACATAGAACTTCCTTGAGCCTCAGTTTCCCCAGCCAATCCCACTGCCTGTATCAGTGGTTCTCAACCTTCCTAAAGCTGCGGCTTTTTAATACAGTTCCTGTGGGTTGCGACCCACAGATTGAGAACCGCTGGCCTATATGATGCTCAGAGCCAGCACCTGTCAGGTATCTGATGGTGTCAGTTTTGTCATTAGCATCAAGTGGAGCTGGAGGGCAGAGGTACCACCTAAGGAATGGAGGGGGTACTAGGATATGTTGGGGATGTTGGGAATGGGGTGTCAGGGTCTGTGGGGTCAGGAGCCTGCCTGTGACTATCCCCCTTCCCTGGGTGTGTACCCAGTCTGTATGGGTGAAGACTGGGACCCTGCAGTGGTGGTGTGACTGGAAGCCCCACAAGTGGGTAGATGTCCGTGTGGCCCTGGAGCAGTTCACAGGACATGATGGCACTCGGGACAGCATCCTCTTCATCTACTACGTGGTCCATGGGGAAAAGAAGGTACAGCAAGGGGGATCCCCACTAGGGAAAGTGTCCAAAGGGGAGGGTTGCAGGGCTGAGGTGGCCCCAAGGGGAGGGGTTCCTTCCTAGGAGAGGGGATACAAAGCTGGGTGTACAGAAATGGGTGTTGAACAGTGAGCAAAGGTGCTCAGTCTGGGATCCACATCTCAAGTTTACAAAGTTCTCACTCTCAGGCCCAAACCACTGGTGGGCAGGTGTGTGCTGGGCCGCCCTGGGCCTCACAGTGCACCAGACAGCCACTTACAGGACTTACAGGCTCTCATGTTTCAGATGAGAAATCAGGCTTGGGAAGATTGTCTTTCACCCCTGCTGACTACCAGCACATGCCAAGCAATCAACATTGAAAAGCATTTCTTGGCTAGGCACAGTGGCTCACACCTGTAATCTCAGCACTTTGGGAGGCTGAGGCAGGAGAATCACTTGAGCCCTGGAGATCTAGACCAGCCCGAGCAACATAATGGGACCGCATCTGTACAAAAAACAGGAAAAAACAGCGTTTTTATTTATTTATTTATTTATTTTTGAGACAGAGTGTCACTCAGTCGCCCTGGGGTTGAGTGCTATGGCGTCATAGTTCACAGCAATCTCAAACTCTTGGGCTCAAGCTATTCTCTTGGCTCAGCCTTCCACATAGCTGGGACTACAGGTGCCTACAGGTGTGTATATATATGTATACACACACACATATATATTTTTTAAGAGACAGAGTCTCGCTCTTGTTCAGGCCAATCTAAAACTCCTGAGCTCAGGTGATCTACCTGCATTGGCTTCCCAGAGTGCCAGGATTATAGACATGACCCACCTCACCCAGCAAGAACAGCATTTTAAGTCAGGCTGAGGTAGAAGGTTACTCAAGCTCAGGAGGTTTGAGATTATAGTTCACTATGATGATGCCAGCACACTGTAGCCTGAGCAACAGAGACAGACTCTTATCTTTAAACATAGCAATAAAATAATATATGCTTAAAAGCATCTCTTTAAGCAGAGGCATCTGTTCACAAAGTCTGGCTTTGATACCAGAACCCGGTTGGCCTTGTAGTCTACCACTGAGACCTGCAGGCCGAGGTCCCAGGCCGAGCGCCTTAGAATCATGGTGGCCCATCCATGTCTGTCCCCAACAGTGGGGAGCTCACTTCCCTGAGGCCTGCTCTGCCCTGGATGACAGTCTTGCCCGTGTGCCCACTCTCTGAACAGTACATCCATGTGTTCCTCAATGAGGTGACAGTGTTGGTGCCCGTGCTCAGTGAGGGCAAGCACTCCTTTGCCCTTTATACCCCTGAGAGGACTCGGCAGAGGTGGCCTGTGCGTCTGACTGCTGCCACCAACCAGGACATGAATGACTGGGTGAGTGAGGGTGGTTCCTGCGGGCCAGGGTTGAGGGACGGCAGTCTCAAGTGGCCCAACCTGTCCAGCATTGACCAGCAGTGTACTATGGCAGCTTGCCCTGCTCAGCCTGTCCTGTTGTGAGAGCCGGAAGGTCCACGGCCGCCCCTCCCCGCAGGCCATCTGGTCTGTCACCTGCAATGGGGACATCTTCGTGAGTGAGCCTAGTGCAGACCTGGAGGCCCAGGAGCACCTGTTGCCCTGCGACCAGATGTGAGTAGGCTGTGTTCAGACAGGTCCTGGCACACCCCCTGCCCTAGCATCCAGCATTTGTGGTTCTAGAAGGGAGGCCCCCAAGGACTGAAGCCCACCCTGGGCCAGAGGCACAGCTGCTGGTTCCCAGGCCCAGAGTCCCCCCAGGATTCAGAAGGCTGGTTGGGCTGAAGGTGAGTCAGCACTGCTAACAGCTGCTGAGTGTCAGGAGGCTTGTGGAGAGCAGACGATCCAGTTCAGCCCCCCACCCCTGGGGCTCCAGGCCGGGGCAGAGAAGGCACATCCATGCACCTGCCCAGGGGACAGACCTGATGCTCTGCTGCCTCCAACTCCTGCTGAGGCCCTGCTGCATGGGTGGCCAGGGCCTGGGGCGGAAGGGAGAGAGTAGCTTTTGTCCAAGGGAAAGTCAGCTGGGGGTGTGTTTTCTGCGTAGAGTTGGTGAGGTTTGAGGTCAACTGAGTGTGGGGTAGGAGAGAGCTTAGAGCTTCGTGGCTGGGCAGACAGGAGGAGGATCTGGTGGAGGTGGGACCCAAAGGACCAGGAGGTGGGCAGCCAGGACTGGAAGACGTGTACAAGACATTACTGTCATAATGTTGAAAGCTACAGAGGGAATGTGGGCATCTGGGAGAACAGCGTGAGCAGAGTCCTAAGGAGGAGAGCCTGGCAGGGACACAAATGCTCACAATTCTGTCCCAAGCCTAGGCAGAGGGGCTGTCCAGCAGGTCACCCAGAGCTGCTTAGGCCCTGGGCTAATTGTCAGTGACACCAGGACCAGGGACATAAGTGAGCCCAGGAAGCCCTGGCAACAGGAGGTGCTATTGACACCCAGTCAAGTGAGTCAGACCCCCTCTGGTGACAGGCAGAGTGCAGCTGGCAGTGGGTGTACTCCTGTGCCCAGGAGGCTGACCCACTGCCAGCTGCACTCTGCCCGTCAGGGAGGCTGCACTGTCACAGTGCAGTCTATTGCTGATGCCCTGGTGGCTGCTGGCCACACTGTCACTCATGCAGATGATTAGACACTACATCCTGCTTTCTGCCATGATATTCAAGGCTGGCTGCACCTGTCCCTGACCCAAAGGGGCGGTGTGTAACAGCTGCTGGCCTCAGGCCCATCCATGTAGCTTCAGGGGCAGGGTAGACTGGTTTCTGAGGCCCCCTGCCCTTGGGGACTGCTCACATGCCCAGCTGTTTAGCATTAATGCATACAAAAGGGGAAGCCACGCAGGCTTGGGATCCTATTCGATTGGAGACTGAGGCTTTTTTAAATACCATATCTGTGGGATGCAGGGCAAGTGGAAGGTTGGGAAGCTGGGGCTGAGAAGTTCCTGCTGCACTCTCTCATCCTACCAGGTTCTGGCGGCAGATGGGAGGCCACCTGCGCATGGTGGAGGCCAACAGCCGTGGTGTGGTGTGGGGCCTCGGTTACGACCACACAGCTTGGGTGTACACGGGTGGCTATGGTGGAGGCTGCTTCCAAGGTAAGGACACTCCCTTCCCAGTCCCCCATCTGGCTTCCCTGCCCAATGCTAGGCTGCTGTCCCAGTGCTCACACTCCAGTAACAGCTGGCCGACAGGTGACCTTCACCACTGCCAGGCTCCACACAGGCCAGGTTGACCTGGGCTGACCCATGAGGCTTGAGTGCTGAGACCAGGTCTCACCTCCCACGTCCCCTTGGACACCCACTTGCTGTGCCAAGGACCTTGAGGATTCTAGAAAGGCAGCTGCCAGTGCTGGCCACCATCTCAAGCCCTTTGTTTGTGAGGCTTCAAGGCATTGGAGCAGCCCCTGGTCCCGAGTTCGCTGATTCTTAGTCTAAAACTCTGGTCCCTTGTTAGGAGAATTGTTCCTTCAGAGTCAGAGCTTGCTGAGCCCCTGTAGGCTCCCCAGCTTTGGAGAGGCAGAGACCCAGTCCTTTCCTCCTAGAGAATGGAAGCAGAAACAGCAAAAAGGGATGTTCCAAGCCACAGCCTACATGCCTCACAGTGGAGAGCAGCTAACCCTCTAGAACTTTGGTCCACTGAGACCACAGGAACATACATCTGAGCAGATTTACCGACTTTCCTGTTTGTGAGGCAAGAATTTTGTTTTCATGAGCCCCAGGAAATTGGGGCTCATAGAGGTAAAGTTAATGGTCCAAGGTACCTTTGCTAACAAAGAGTAAGCTTGGCGGCCAGCACACTTTCCCAGTGAATAAGTAGGATGTCAAAGAAGAAGAGGTGTGACTAGGAGCAGAGCATGAGCAGGGGTAGTGGAAGTGGCAGGGATGCACAGTAGGTTCTCATGCAGTTGTACAACCCCAGAATAATCTCAAGCACAGAAGAGAGAAACCCAAGGCAGGCCAGCTTCCAGTGGCATAAGCTCAACAGGCCTGCTTGCCCTTTTCCCCCGACTTGCCTCCAGCCTGCCATTCCTGCCTGTTTTCTGAGGGAATCAGTGCTCATACAGATGGCTGGCATCCCAGCAGCTTCCTCTTCTTGCAGGCCTGGCCAGCAGCACCAGTAACATCTACACCCAGTCAGACATGAAGTGCGTGTACATCTACGAGAACCAGCGCTGGAATCCTGTCACAGGCTACACCAGCAGGTGCATGCATAGAGCCTGGCTGGGTTGCCACCTGGGTCAACCCTGGTCTTGACAGAAAGTGGACAGCAATATCCACTGTGCCCTGGCTAGGTCTTACTACTCACCAAGGTTTTCTTCCTCCTTGAATCTTTAGGTACAATGCATATTTTGAAAACTCACTAATTGAGAGGTATAACATGCAAAGTTCACAAAACATGTATATATATGCACATATGGTATCTCTCTCTTTTGCATGCTCTCTATGTATTCACTGAATTATTACAAATTGAACACTAGTGTAATCAGCATCTGGGTCAAGAAACAACATTGCAATCTTCCCCAACCCCCACCCATCTCCTCTGAGCCCCTACTATTTCATTACTCACTCCTCCACACACACACCAGGACCCACCATCCTGATTTTGAACACTGTTGTGATTTGCTTATTTTTTGGTGGTGTTGATGAGATGCCTCCTGTGCTATGGTTTGCCTTCTCCCTCTCTAAGTGGTGACTTTTGATTTTTAAATGTAATCCAGCTAATCAGTCTCCTTCTTTACATAAAGTTAGCCTTTTAAGACATCCCAACCTGAGGTATTGAACTTACTCTGCTGTCTTTCAAAAAAGCAGTTAGCAAAACTCTATAAAAGTCCTGATACTATGTAGTAAATATTTCCAGCTTTATGGACCATGAGTCCTCTGTCACAACCACATGACTCTGTATGTCAGTGAAAACAGTGATAAGCAATGAGTGTAGAATGTGCATTGATGAGTCCCAATAAAACTTTACCTGCAGGCACTGAAATTTGAGTTGCTGGTAAGTCTCATGTGTCACCAAGCATTGCTCTTCTTTTGATTTTTTTTTTTTTTTTTTTTTTGAGACAGAATCTTACTATGTCACCCTCAGTAGAATACTGTGGCATCACAGCTCACAGCAACCTCAAACTCATGGGCCTAAGCGATTCTCCGATATTCCTGCCTCAGCCTCCCAAGTAGCTGGGACTACAGGCACAATGCCCTGCCACTTTCTCTTGCAGTTGTCATTATTGTTCAGCTGGCCCTGGCCAGGCTGGAACCCAACATCCTCAGTGTATGTGGCTGGCGCCATAACCACTGTGCTATGGGTGCCAAGCCTTCTTTTGATTATTTTTAACCACTTAAAAACCATAAAATCCACCCTTTGCTTGTAGGCTGTACAAAAATAGGTGGTGAGCTGAGGCAAGAGAATTGCTTAAGCCCAAGAGTTTGAGGTTAAGCAATGAGTACTGTGAGCTGTGACACTACAGCACTTGGACAGCTTGAGACTCTGTCTCAAATTTAAAAAAAAAAAAAAAGGAATTTAACAAAACCATAAAAACAATTTGGGCGATGCCTGTGACTTAGTGAGTGAGGCGCCGGCCCCATATACTGAGGGTGGCGGGTTCGAACCCGGTCTAACTGCAACAAAAAAAATGGCCAGGTATCGTGGTGGGCACCTATGGTCCCAGCTGCTCAGGGACTCAGTTGGAGTTGGAGGTTGCTGCTCAACACTCTACCGAAGGTGATAAAGTGAGACTGTCTCTGCAAAAAAAAAAAAAAATGGGCGGTGAGCTTGAATTAGGTGAGCTACCATTTGTTGACCCTGTTCTACACGCTTCATTCTTCTGCCATGTGCAGTGAGGTCTAGAACCCTGTCTCTTTTCCCGCTTCTCCCCCTACCCGATTATTTGCAAGATAACGTGAGATGAAGCGGTTTTTTGTTTGTTTCTTAAGTTTCTGGTGACTCCACACCATTTACTGAGAAAACTGTCCTCTCTCTCTGGTGTGGGTGAAGTGCCACTTTAGTCTTAAATCAAGTGTCCACAGAGGCAGCAGTCTGTCCGCAAGCTTGTCTTTCCCACTAAGCAATTGCCTTGAACCAATCTACATGGTTCAGTCACTGTCACTCTGCAAGGAGGTTTCAAAGCTGGTAAAACGTTCTCTCATCTTCTTTAATGGCATTTTGGCTCTTCTTGGAATACTTCTAGGTGAGTTTTAGAAATAGGTTGTCACTGTCATTAAAAACTATTCATATCTTGGTTGGGAATATCTTGGATCTGTAGATCCATTTGGGGAGAACAGTTCTTTGCCACTAGTAAGTCTCTCACTTTGTGAATAGACTTTAGGCCTCCATTAATGTAGTTTCTTTTAGTGAGGTTTTGTTATAAAAGGCACAAACTTTTTTATTTCCTTTTTTGAGGCTGTATAAAGAAATGTAATTGATTTCTTTCCTGATTTTCAAAATTGACAAAATGAATACCAAATTATATGAAGAACAAATTCCATGACAACCTTAATCTCACCAGGCAATGACCGTAACCACTATGGCATGTGGCATGTTGCCTCCCAGCCGTCTCCCGTGCTCACATATGACTGCTGGGTGACCGAGGCAGGCCAGTGATGGTGGCTGCGTGGCCTTAACCCCCACCCCCCCGCTGGCCGTGCACCTGGCCAGTGTAACCTCCACTCAGTCTTGGATGTATAGATCATTCATAACCTTTCTCTGCCACATGAAACAATTCGAAGGATTCCCCCCAGTGTGTAAATATTTGGGTCTCTCTGTTTGCCCCACTAAATGAGAGGATTTGAACTTTTCTAAGGTGGCTGATGCATAGTGCCAAGGTATCTCCTGAAAACCTGTACCTCAACTGAGTGTAGTGTCCACAAAGAATGTTAGTGGGAGGTTTCTTTGATTTGGTTTTTTGCTCTTAAGTATCTGGTGACTCAAACCTTGATGTCCCTCTCATGTCCTCAGTCCTCACACAGAGTGAAGTGGCACCATAGGAGAAGGTAGGCTGGGGGCCGTCCTTACCAACATGTCTCCCATTGCAGCCTTGGCCTGTGTGCTGCTCACTGCCATGCTAGTGTTCTAGGGAAGCCACAGCAAAGTGCCAAAGAACACATGGCTTGAACATGAGAAACGTATTGTCTCTCAGTTGTGCGGGACAGAAGACCCCAAACTGTGGGCAGAGTTGGCTCTTCCCAGATGCTGGGAGGGGTCCTGTTGCAGGTGCCGTCCCGGGTCTGTACGTAGTGGTCCTCTCTGTGTCTTCACTTGGGCTTCCCTCTGTGTGACCCAGGGTCCAAGTTTCCTCTTTTGATGAGTACCCCAGTCATCTTGAATTAGGGCCACCCCAAGGACCTCAACTTGGTCATCTGCAAAGATCCTATTTCCAAATAATGTCACATTCCCAGGCATTGAAATGTTAGGGTTAGGACTTAAACATATTTGGGGGTCACAATTGAATCCTCAACACAAGGGAAAGAGAAGCAGTGTCCAGACTGCACAGATGCCACAGCCTTAGTAGGTGGTCTGGTGGTGGTCATAGCCCAGTAATCAGGTTATGTGGGTCACTCTAGTTGGTCTTATGCCCAGGGAAATTCTGGTTTTGCCCATCATGCCCAGCTTGTTCTGGGTCTGGAGCTCTGGCACCTCTGTCAGGGCCCACCAGGGGTGTTACAGTTGCTGGAGCTGGGAGGGCTGTTCTTGGGGTTCTTCCTCATCACCTGCCCCTGTCACCCTGCCCCAGGGGTCTGCCCACAGACCGGTACATGTGGAGTGATGCCACAGGGCTGCAGGAGTGCACCAAGGCCAGCACAAAGCCCCCATCTCTGCAATGGACCTGGGTGAGCCCCCTGCCACCCTCTGGGGTGTGTCCTGCACTGACAGGTCCCTCCCTGCCCCTCCCCTGGCTTCCTGACTGGTCTTTGGATTTGGGGGTCCTGTCCTCACTGATTATCTTCTCCCCAGGTTTCTGATTGGTTCGTGGATTTCAGTGTGCCTGGGGGCACTGACCCAGAGGGGTGGCAGTACGCCAGTGATTTCCCTGCGTAAGTGTCTGCCTGCAGCATGCTGCAGACTGGGCCCCTCCCCGGCTCTGGGTAGTCCTGAGGGTAGGTGAAGAGCTGCAGCCCTGGGACCTAGTGTCAGGTGTTGGGTGTGGAGAGGCCCTTCAAGGCACATGAGTCACATCTAGTCAGAAGATGGAGACAGAAGGACCTGAGTAGACCTGGGTGGGGAGGAGGAAGCAAGCCTCAGAGTGTGGGCTCACCTGGGCTCACCCAGGGCCATCCCTCGTAGCAGCCAGGCCTCCCAGCTGACCCTCCCCTCCACCTCAGGTCCTCAGCTGTACTGGGGTCAAGGGTCATGCAGTGAACCCGGCAGTGGCTTACACTGAGCTTTGAAGTAATGAGTAGAAAAAGAAAGGGTTGCAGGGTCAGTTTCCAGAAACTTCCATGAAGCGGCCTTGATTTCTTTTTCTTTCTCTTGTAGCTCTTACCATGGGTACAAAACCATGAAGGATTTTGTCAGGAGAAGGTGCTGGGCCAGGTGAGGTGGGGGCCACAGGGGGATGGTCAGAACTTGCTCCCTCCTTCCCCTGCCCAGTGAGTCTCTGGTTCCGGGGGCCTGATCCCCTGGCCTCTTGACCTTAGTCCCTGGAAGCAGTGGGAGAGGAGATTGGGAAGCTGAGTCAAAGTAAATGTCAGCACAGGAAACGCCTGCGGGCTCCCAGTGCTCTCTGGTTTCAGAAGAGTTTGTTTTCAAGAACAAATAAGACAAATGTCACTGGCAGGCTCAACTTGTAAGGACAAAAGATGGAGCCTGGCTAAAGATGGGGGTGGCGAGGGAGCCACCTTCAGGCCCTCATCCCACCCCAAGAGCTGTCTCAGGGTCCTGGCTCCCAGTCCCCCACTTTCCCTGGGCTGAGCAGGCTGCCCTCCTCCCTTCCACGTGCCTAGGGCCCCAGCATGGTGACATTAGGGTCCCTTCTGTACTCTCCCTACTGTACAGGAAGTGCGTGCTGGTGACCAGTGGGCCCTGGCTGGAGGTGGCCCCCATTACCCTCAGGGACGTGTCCATTATCCCGGAGAGCCCAGACACGGACAGGAATGGGTCCAGCATCGCGCTCTGGGCTGTCAGTGACAAGGGGGATGTGTTATGCCGCCTGGGTGTGTCTGCACTGAACCCCGCAGTGAGCACCTTGCCCCATTCTCAAAATCAGGACTCTGGCTCTGGGATCAAGCTTGGCTTGGGCCACTCTGGGCCTGCCCAGGAAAGGTCTCTAGGACCAGTGGACACCACAGGTGTCCCTGAGTGGGTCACTGGGCCCTGTGGGCAGCTGGTGCTGAGGAGAGGTTGGTGCAAGGAGCCCACCCCTTCCCTGGGCCTTGGGCAGGGATGACAGGCCAAGGGACACTGCTAAGATGAGATGCACATGCTGTTGCTGTCCTTGCTTGTGAGTTGAAAAGGGGGGCAGTGGGTCCAGTAAGTGCCAAGATCAGGCCATGAGTCAGGCAGGGCTGGGTCTATGCGACCCTGACTGCCCTCTGGCCACCCTGGCTGCTGGCTTGCTGGACCTGTCACCCAGACCTGGGGGTGGGTGAGCCTGGTGACCTTGGTGATTGATTGCCTTAGCACCACTCGCCTGTTTCCCAGGGCTCCTCCTGGCTGCATGTTGGCACTGACCAGCCCTTCACCTCCATCTCCATTGGGGCCTGCTACCAGGTGTGGGCCATAGCAAGGGACGGCTCTGCCTTTT
Source organism: Arctocebus calabarensis (assembly GCA_963573935.1). Lineage (NCBI taxonomy): Eukaryota > Metazoa > Chordata > Mammalia > Primates > Lorisidae > Arctocebus > Arctocebus calabarensis. The sequence goes on along the minus strand of CAUYON010135112.1, from coordinate 8,971 downwards.
ACCGAGGCTCTGTGTCCCCCTCCCGGCCAGCTGGTGAGTGCTGCCCTCCAGGAGGCTGTGATAAGTAAGTGATATATCTGAGTGGGGTGATGTTGGCTGGCTGGTCTTGTCTCCTCAATTTAGCTTGACAAGCTTTTGTTGAATATCTCCTCTGGAATAGGTCTGGGGGCTAAACTGGGGTCCCCCTACAGGACTCATCCCACTCCTGCTGGGACTACCAAGGGACAGGGCAACCCTAGCCAGAACTGCCCTACACTTCCAGAGGGCAACTTATGCCTCTACCCTGTCTGGCCCACTCCTGGGATCGTCCAGGAGGCTGGCAGTGCTGGCATGTTCTTTGCTGGACAGGGCCCAGTGCAGGGGAAGGGCACACAGCTGCTCTCCCCATGAACTGGGCTGGCAGGATAGCCTCTGAGCCTGCTCTCCACTGAGCACCAGGCTGGGTGCCCTTGTGTCAGTGCTGGTGAGATAGGTCCATCTGAATCTACTTGGGCAAGGCTGGGTGCTGAGTGGACAGCAGACACAGGTCAGCTGTGTTTGAAAACCAAGGTCAGCCACCCATGCTTGACCCACCATGAGCTGGGGAAGAGGCCATGTGGGCTGTGAGTGGGCCCGAGGGTACAGCCTGAATCAGCTCTCTCTTTGCAGGTGACTGCTGGTACCACATCCCCTCTCCTCCTAAACAGAGACTGAAACAGGTGTCTGTTGGGCAGACAGCAGTGTACGCCTTAGATGAAAATGGCAAGTTGTTTTGATGCCCTATAATGTCCTGGGGGAGGGGCAGGCCCCAGTGCTGGAAGAGACTGGGTTTGGGTCCTCCCTTTCTCCAGAAGCATCCAGGCTTTTCTGAGTCATGTTTTTCCAGGAGATCTGGAGCACCAGGTTCCAGGGCTGAGCATGCTATGATCTGCCCACCTCAGTGACCATGGAGGCAGGATGCTGAGCTGGCCTGGCCTTCCAGTGGCCACCTAGGGCTGGGTCCAGGAACAGCAGCTCCACCCCCGGGCCCCCAAAACAAGACCTGTAACCACCATGACAGGGACCTGACTGTGGTCAGTCTCAGTGCCAGCTGACCACAGGGGCTGGGGGTGCCAGCTGAGGTGCCAAGGCAGGGTGTCTATCCAGGCCTGTGCAGGAGTCCTGGGCAGCTCAAGGCCAGCTCAGAGCCATCTCTGACTTTGTGTCACCCAAGGCAAGGCTCTTGATAGTCCCCTACACTGTTCTATAGTTGCAGCTGAGGAGCAGGCAGAGAAAGGTAGAATCTAGACTGAAATCTGGGCCAGACACGATGACTCACACCTTGATACCAGAAGTTGAGGTGGGAGGATCACTTGAGACCAGGAGTTTGAGGCTGCAGTAAGCTGTGCTTGCACCCCTGCACTTCAGCCTGGGTGACAGAGCAATACTCTGTCTCAAAAATAGAAAAAAAAAAAAAAATCCAGGATGTTACTCTAGATATCTGGTTTTTTTTTTTTTATTTGTTAAAATTTCGTCATCCTCAGTTTCTGCCTCAATAGAAAGAAGATCCTGCCCAGTCCTGGCGGGCACAATAAATGGGACGATTGTGAGGCTCAGGGAACCCAGGGAAGAGCAGGCTGCAGCCTTGATTAGGTGGCCAGGCCCTCCATCCTCCCCCCTGTAGGGGGCCAGAGGCTGGGTGAGGTGGCAGGCCAGGTCAGCCTTTACTTCTGACCCCACTTCTCTCTGCAGGGAACCTGTGGTACCGCCAAGGGATCACGCCCAGCTACCCGCAGGGCTCCAGCTGGGAGCATGTGTCCAACAACGTGTGCAGAGTGTCTGTGGGGCCCCTGGACCAGGTCTGGGGGGTCCGAGGGTATTGGCTGTTAGTGTACTCAGGCCCCCTCTCTGTCTCGAGTCCCACCCCCCGTGATCCCAGTGTAGCTGGGCCTGAGCCTTAGTGGGTCTGTGTTCTAGGTCTGGGTCATCGCCAACAAAGTCCAGGGCAGTCACAGTCTGAGCCGGGGAACAGTGTGTCACCGCACAGGTGTGCAGCCCCATGAGCCCAAGGGACAGGGCTGGGACTACGGCATCGGGGTGAGCAGGGGCAGGTGGCCCAACTAGGCCTCGGGGCAGTTGGGTGACGTGGATGGCCTTGGGGGAGAGTTTCTGGAGGGCCTGGAACCTGGTGCCCGTTGTAATGTAGCCCTCTCCTTCCAGGGAGGCTGGGACCATATCTCTGTCCGAGCCAATGCCACCAGGGCCCCCCGAGGCGCTACCCAGGATCAGGAGCCGGATGCCTGTCAGGAGGCCCACAGCCCTGCCTGCTGCTGAGGCTCCTGTGCACCTGGACAAAGATGTGCCCACTGTAAAGGGTCAAGGCCAAGCCATTCTTATGCTGTAGTTTGTGCTGTGGGGCGGGGGGAGAGGAGTTGACAAGGCAGACTCAGGAGGGAACCTGGCCCATGGTCATGGCCACTTCAGAGCAAGAGCACTGGCTAAGATAGTCCAGAAACATGAAGCTCCAGGGATGCCTGTCATGTGTCCCCATTTACAGAAGAACCATGGGGAAGGGAGGTTGCTGCACCCCCATAAGACCCAGCCCCTTCTTCCCTTCAGCCTACCCCCACCTGGCTGGGAGCCCGGTGGAAACCCCTGGAGCTGGCATCTTGGCAGCAGCTTGGGCCTGCCACCCACCCGAGCCAAGAGACAGGCCTGGGGCTCAGGGCCACTTTGTCATGAGTTGTGACTTTTTCTCAGAGCAGGACTTGCAAAGAGGGTGTAATTTTATAGCTAAGCACTCAAGTTGGTGGGGATGTCTTCTTCTGCAGATGGCCGGGGCTGTGGACGGGGAGGCTAGAAGATGGTGTCACATGCAGGGTCACCATCTTCAGCTCCTAGGTGGCCCTTTCCCCAGATGTGTGTGGGGGCTCAAGGAATCCTAGGATATTGGATCTTGTTGAGGGGACAGCAGGCATCTTAGGGGAGCAGGACATAAACCTCTGGTCCTGTTCTGTGCACCCCAGGGTGAGAGCCCTGCCTGGCTGGTTGAGGAGGAAAGCCCTTGGCTGAGTGGCCCTGACTCCTGTCTGGCTACTCATCTGCTGCTTTTTATCCCATTTTGCCCCATTTGGGGACTTTGCTTCCTACACTGGACGCTTTCCTATGAGTTCATTGGAGCCCAAGTCCTTTCTCTGCTCAGTTCGATAGTGAAGGGACTTGTCACCAACTGACCTTCCTGGGATCCCTGCCCCTTTTGTCATCAGCAGGGGGTCACTTGTGCATTTATATCTGATCCCATTTTGCTGCAGTGTCTGTCACCCTGAAGTTGACTCTAAGAAAAGTCTCCTCTAGGGTCTGGCCCTGCAGGCATTTGAGAGACATGGTGTTCTCAGGTGTTGGTGGAGGCAGGGCCTGTTGTGTCTGGGTACAGAGCTCTCAGACCTGTCAGCCCTGTGCTGTGCTGTGTGTTTACATTTCAATGCCAGGTTTTCTGTGCATGGGCATTATGGTGTGTTCCCTGCAACAGTGCCCTGTGCGTTCTGCTGTGACTTGCTGTCTGCAGGTGGCTCTCAGCGGAGGGTATCACTCTGCTTTTCTCCAGGGTGACATGTTCCCTTGCTGCTGAGCACTAACTGTTTACCTGCTCAGCATCCTTCTTTGGATGCTTTATTCAATAAAAACTTACACCAGAGTGTAAATGGTATGATATTTTTTATTGCTACATTTTGATTAAAATGCACAGTTCCCCAGGCATTTGTGCATGGACAAAAGCAGCAATCGCTGTGAAATCTTTATTTTCATTTTATGACACAGTATTGATTTCATTAGTACTTTGAAGAGACCATTAGAAAAAAATAAAAGCAAATCTGGGTCATTTAAGAAACATTTCCACCACAGTTACAGCAGAAGCACGGGCTGTTCCAGTTGGGTTTTCCCTGAAAGAAAGTGGCAGTTCTGGTTTCTCCACTTGTGCTGGTGAGGATCTCACCTCCAGAGCCAGCTCAGGGTGCTGGTGCCAGGGTGGGTGGCTGGGTGGACAGCCCAGGGTGTGGTGGAGGCGGCCAGGGCTTAGTAGTATGTGGGTCCCTGACCAACTTATACAGGGACTTTAGGAAACTCATCTCATGGCCCAGGCAAAGCCTCCCCGCAGGATGGGAGAGTCCAGCCTGGGATTGGGATACAAGATGAGGGCAAGGAGCCGATCCAGCAACAAACTTGTCATATACCTATCCCCTCAGGTCCCCCAACACTTGACACCCCGAAGTGGGATTGGGACATCTTAGTATCCTTGATATGGCTACAAGGTACACAGGTACCCTTGAGCTGTGGAGGAAGACTGGGCAGCCCTGGGTTGTGGCGTGTCACCAGGAATGGTCTGGACAGACCCTCCACTGGGTATCCCCCCACTCTGTGCTGTCAGAATCAACAAGGACTTAACCCATTCTAGCCACAGCTCAGTGGGAAACAAGGGCTGTCAGGTCTGCAGCACGCTGACACCCTTACAGTGGAGGTACCCTCACATCACATCCCTGTCAGCTGGGTGCCCACAGTCAGGGTGTCCTGGACTCCCGCTGTCCCAAGCTTAGCCTTACGCTCAGCCTTAGACCAGGCCTCCAGGAGCAGCATGCACAGCCTGACAGCGAGTCTCACTGTAGTGTGTCTGGGGCCACCTTCCAAAGGCCTGGCTAAGGGACGGTGCCACCTTCTGCCTTTAATATGGTGGCCAGGGCTGCCCCCAAGCCTGTTGGTGCATTTAGCATCTGGTGCCAGAACGCCCAAGCTTGGGCAGGGCAAGGATACAGGGTAGGGACTGGTCAGTGGGAGCCTAGGACCCAATTTGGGCCCCACCCACGGCACCTCAAGAGGGTCCTGGCCCCTAAGGGCCTCTGGGACCAAGCTCTGAGCCAAGGAACAAGGGAGGGGTTTAGAGCAAAGTGACCAAGTCTGGCAGAGCCAGTGGGGCAGGAACACCAGACAGAAGGAAGCTGGGCCTGAGGCAGCGAGGATGTGCCAAGCCACCCAGGCCTTGCCACCCTGGGTGAGGGGAGGGAAGTCCTGCCACCCCCAGGCCCAGGCTTCACTCACAGAAAGTCCCAAAGTGCCCCCCAACTCAAACCAGCAACCAAGAACAAACATCCTAGAGTCCTACCACCTGTCTTTGGCCAATTACATGACCCCACAACAGAGAAAAATATGACAGTATTTGGGAGGCCCAGGACAAATGCCCCTCACCACACAGGCTAGGGCCAGGCAGAGGCTCCAGGGCTGCTCTGAGGACCCAGAGCCTTCCAGCTTCCCTCCTGGACGATCCCAGAAAGGCAACATTAGTAACTCCTGGTATCCCGCTCCAGCTCCATGGGGCTGTCAGGGCCAGGCCTGGACCCTCCTCAGCTGGGGGTTGTTGCTCCCTCAGATGGAGGAAGCAGGAAGAGACGCCAGCACTCACCCGAAAGTCCCCTTAGAGTGAATTCAAGGTCCTCTGGTTGAGGGTCCTTGAGGGCCCTCTGGTTGCTGAGCTTGACACTCCAACCATCTTAGCCACCCTCCCCAGAGTCCTCAGGCTTTGCCTGGGTTGTTCTGGGCCTTAGTTGACCTTGAATGACGATGCAGGGCCCAGGCTCTACCCAGTGCCAGCCCCATGCTGCAGATTGGCGAAGGGTCCTTCCAAGCCCTTGGTGGCAGTGCGGATGGGATGCTAGTAAGTAAACCTTTTCCTGGAATCTCCCCCTGCCTGGAAGGAGTCAGGTTAAGAGAATCTAGTCACAAAGGCTGAGTCCTCTTAACTCCTGCCAAGTCCTGGTTAGTGGAAAAGCAGGACCTGGGTCCTACATGGAAGTTTGGGCCTCAGGCCACCCAGAGCCATGGTCTCCCTGGGCCACTTGCTTGTCCCCACAGGTGCAAGAGAAACTGCTGAGGGGTGCAGCTGAGTACTCGGGAAAAATGGAGTCACTGGGGACACATCCTCAAGGGATGTCACCACCAGTCGGGCCCAGCTCCAGGGACCAGGGCTGGGATGAGGAGGCTGGCTGCCACTGCCACCACCCCCAGGGCCAGGCCTAGGTGCCCTCTCGGAAGCTGTGGATCTGCGTGGAGTACCGCTGCAGGTGGCCCTGCGGCTGGGCCTCAGCGGCGCCCAGCGTGGCCCCCACTTGCTGCTGCTGCTGCTGGAGGTGCTGGTAGAGCTTGGGGCCCTGCCCCTCCAGGCCCGGCAGGCGGCTACTGGACATGGTCAGGATGGTGGCCGTCAGCGACTTGATGTAGTTCTTGGCCAGAGTTAGCGTTTCGATCTTGGAGAGTTTCTTGTCGGTGCGCACGTGCGGGATGACCTCGCGCAGCGCTTGAAAGGCGTTGTTGAGCTTGTGCATGCGCTGCCGCTCGCGCTCGTTGCTCTCCAGTCGCCGCTGCACGCTGCTGTCCCGCCGGCCACCCGGCCCTGGCCCTGGCCGCCTGCGCCCGCCCTCGGTCCGCGCCCCCGTCGCTCGCGCCGCCCGGCTCCGCACTCCCTTGGCGGGATCAGGGCCCGCGTCAGGCGGGGACCTGTCCGGAGTGCGCTCCCCCGGGGCGGCCTCCGCGTCCTGCGGCGGGGCTCGGCGACGGGGAGGCCGGCTTTTAGTCTTCATGACTCTGGACTGGTTTGTCCCTGGAGGGGGCGGCTGGGAGGGGGCCCACGAACTGAAATCCAGAGCACAAGACACGGTGGTCACTGGCACAACCAGGGAACACTAAGAGCGACCTCCTGCCGCAGCCTCCTCCCTGAGGGCACCAGGAACCAGTGACAGCTAATTGGGTGTTGGGGAGGTGGGGGTGGGGGGGGTTCCTTCCGTTCACACTGCTCTGGGCTGACCCCTCAGACTAGTCCCTGTTCTTGTGCCACCTTGCCCTGTGTGACTCACACTGACCCCCCCAGTCCCTTCTCTGACTCAGTCCCCTCACTGCCTCCTGGCTCGGTGACCTTTGAGGCTTTGCTCGAACCACCCAAAGACGCGCCCAGCCGCTGCTTAGGGCTGCCGCACGCCGGAGGATGCACTGCCTCCTCTTTGCCCCAAGGACAGGCATGGACTCCAGCCATCTCCCTCCTGTCCAGCCCTTCTGGACGTGACACACGTGTACAGGGACAACATCGGGGCATGACATGGGGCAGCTGTCAGAGGTCAGAGGTCGACAATGGCCCCAGAAACGGCTGCAGTCCCACCACGTGGATGGCCCAGGCAGAGGCTCCAGCACTGAGGGCCCCCACCGCGTTTTCCCCAGCCTCCACCGGGTCCTGCCTGAGCCCCTCCCCGCGGACCCACCCCGACCCACGACTCCCGCCTTACCGGGGGATCTGCGGCCGCACGCGCCGAGGCTGCCCACGGGGGACAAGGACACGTCGCTTTAGCCACCCCGGGCGGGGCCGCGGACGCTTGTAAATGGACCCGCTGGGCGGGGCCGGGGCGGGGCCGGGGTCGGGGTGTTGGGGGCGGGGGCACCTGCGGGCGGGCGGCCCAGCGAAGCTGGGCGATTACTCCGACCTGGCGGCCACGCCGCCCCGGCCAGCTTCCTGCCCCCACCCCCCTAGCCTTGTCCCCCTCGCTTTCCCGGTCTCCCCGACTGTCTCCCTCAACCTGCAACCCCTTCCCCCCACAGCCTTCCCCACGTCCTCCCACCTCCTGCAGCCGGCAGGTCAGCCGGAGCCCAGGCGTGTCCGGCCCAGAGCCTATTTCGTGGAGGAAGAGGCTGGAGCCTCTCTGGGAGCAGCGCAAGCAGAGGGGAAACCCCAGGACAGCACGTGACCGCCGCACCTGGCCTTGGGGTTAACACCAAGCCAAAGGCAAAGGAGAATTCGTGGAAAAGTCATCCTGCAGTATGAGGATCTTAAATAGTCAGTGGCCACATCCTTATGGAGCAACAATCCCGACTCCTGAGGGACTGGGGACATGGACAGCGTGTCCCTTCCCCCCGCTGCCCCACAGCGAGAGGTGTGGGTGCTGTCGCAGGCCAACTGTCACAGTTATGGGCTGTCAGTCTCTGGGGAGGCGGACAGCTTGAACTCAAAACCAGCTCTGCCACCCACCTGCCTTACAGGATCACCCCATGCCTCAGTCTCCACATCTGGTACTACAGGTTAAAAGGGCCTAAAATCAGCATCTTGCTCAGGGGTCAATCGGGATTGTAGGAATGTAGTGACACAGTCTTTGGACACAAAGCTGGGAGCAGGGTCTCTGCCCTGTCTTGGACATTCAGAGGTCTCCATCTACTCCCTGGCTGTCACCTGTCCTTGGAGCTGCCCACTTAGCCAAAGTTTTAGTAGGAGGCTGTTAGCCGGCTCTTGGCAGCCTGGTCCTCTAGGAAAGGGGCAGGAGTGAGGGCAGGGGACGTGGGGATAGCAGAGGTTAGTTAGCCTCTCAGCCTAGAGCTCATTTGAGGCTGGGCCAACAGAGGACCACAGAACTGAAAATGCTTCTGAGGTTCTTCACTGAGTGCAAAGGCCTTGGATTACAGATACACTTCAAGGCAGCACTTCCACCACATACAAGATTATCATTTTCCAGGATTACACAAATCTTCATGTCCACAGGAGTGTGTGGCATTTAGATTTGTCAAGGAAAAAGGCATACAATCTCCAGAGCGATCAGGGCAGAGGCCAGGCAGGCAGCTGTGGGCACACAAGATGCACAGCTTCTTACCAGGATTATACTAGGCCAGCCACTCTCGCAAGGTGGAAAAAATATGGAATAAATGCAGCAACAGTTTATAAATATATAACTATATTTATTTTGAATATTAAATAGTTTTTAAATTACAAGCAATTTATTGAATCACACTATGCATCAATATACAGTAAAAATCTTACAATTTAAAAATGTACACAATTTAAACTGAAAGTTCATTAACTGTTAATATTGCCGTGAACCTCTTTCGACTGTGTTAAAGTACAACGGGGAGACCCGGTTGATATGACTGCTCCATAAGTCCTCATGTGCAGCTGGAAGCAACCAGTGGACACATACACCAGGTCCCAGATCCAGCC
>CAUYON010135111.1:0-35008 GCA_963573935.1 Arctocebus calabarensis | reverse complement strand
ACCTTTAATAAGTTTCGCCAGTACCCTGCTAAGATGCACCGTAGGTATGTTCCCACTAATTGCCCTCCCTCTACCCATCCTCCCCCCACCCCTCCCCTCCCTTTCCCCTATCCCTGTATTCCTGTGCTATAATTGGGTTTTAGTACTCAGCCCTAATATGAAGCTTTCATATGAAGGAGAAAATATTTTTTGACCTAGAAATTCTGTAGAATTAGAAATTACTTTTTAAAATCTATTTAAAGTTTGGCTTGAAGAATGTCATCTCTGGTTATATGGCCTTGTGTTGCAAAGTGGATCTGTGGCTGGGGTGCCTGTTGTGTTTATGAGTGTGGACAAGAGTGATTGAAGCCAAATCCATTGTGTTAGGAGATGATTTCAAAACTGAAAACAAAAATCAAAAAACAAACCTTCAATATCCACTTCTTCCAGCTTGCTGATAAATCCTAAAGGTATAAATTTTTCACATGTAAAGAAGTCAGACTCTTTTTCTTACTTGACATGTGGAATCCTTATGTCACCACCTTGTTAGTCATCATTACCGAGCATAGTGCCAGACCAGAGGTGCGTTGAGATTGTACAACCATGTGTTTAGTCCTTCCTTGTGTTCCAAGTATTGGCAATAATATATATGACATTCTTCATGCTAAACTTTAAAAAAATCTTTTAAAAATCTTTTATAAACTTTTATAATCTTTTATAAATCTTTTTAAACTTTTAAAAATCTTTTATACCCATGCCTCTGTTCACTGCTGTTAGCATACTGTTCAAAAAAGTGTTTTTATATTTACTTTTCACTAAAGTAAAGAATCCGAGAATACTCTGATCACATAGCTGAATCAATGAAGTCACATGGGGGAAATACATGGTATAAATATTATTTTTGATGAGAATTTCAGGTGGAAGATGAGCAGTACTTTGTTAAGAAGAATTTTGTTAAGGAATAACAAAATCTTTCCGTCTTCCTCCACTTTAACTTCCCTTTGGTGAGCATGAGCCACTGGTACAAAATAATCGGTGGAACAGATCAGAAAAAAAAAAGTCCCTGGTAATCCATGCCTTTTTGTTAGCATAATAATGGACAGGTAAGAAATTTACTCCTTGAAAATAGCAAGGATAGATTTTGCCTAACACAGAAAGTTTATACTTATGCATACCTATTGCATTAGTACTTCCCAGCACAGTTATTCTGCCCTTGGCATCTTTAGTTCCTGTAGAGGGTGTCTTGTCCTGTGTATTCAGTGTCTTTCTGGGGCAATTACACCCAAACAGTGATATTTCATTAGCATTATAGGCTTGTTCTGGCATCACATTTTCATCAGTGATGATTTTGACAAAACTCATCAAAGAATTTCTATGCTGCTTTTGGTCAACAGGTGCTTTATTGCCAGAAGTCTTTAAATACTTAAGGCCACGTCTTTTCTTAAATTTCTGCAACTAGTATGTTGAAATATTTACACTTGCATTCGATTTTCAGTTACTGTGATAGATCTTTGCTTGTTTTGTAATCAGCATACCAGGAACTGGCATGTGTGTCCTGCAACCTGATGGGTCCGTTCTTTTAATACACAATTGAGATCTTCATTTTTACCTCTATGTAGTATTTTCTACTTTTTGTTAACTTTTGTTCATCACTTTCAGCATAAAACTTCAACAATTTATCCTGCTGTTTCTTTAGGTCTATACTGTGGTCATTCCAACTCCATGCTCTGCTGTAAGACCTTTCATACTTACACCATTGTCCAATTTCTCCAATCCCTTGACATTCTAGGTTATAGATAAACATAAATCCTGCTTCTTTTTCTTATCACTGTTACTTGTAGGAGTATCTTCAGCTCTTTTGATATTTTCAACAATATCTTTATACCACAGAGAGAAAAAACAACATAGTGAGTAATGCATGTAGATTTTGGCCCCATGTAAGGAACCATGGCGAAACTCCCATTGGTGCATCCAGCCTGCACATGTGCTATTTTATTACCTTTTGTGGATGTGCTTTCCTGGGGAATTCTGGACATGCATGAAGAAAGATATATTGAAGTTAAAGGGATATGGGAGATGTCTTATTTCTCTTAGGGTTACTGAATAAACTGTATTGTGCAACCCATCACATGAGGTCAGTTTCCTTTTGTGGCATCAGTTTGGCACTCAAAAAGTTTCAGAATTTGAAGCATTCTGGATTTTGAATTTTGAGATTAGGTGTATTACATTTGTAGTAGTTGCATAACAATGTTTACCACAATCTCATTTGTCTATAGAAATATATGTTAATCCAGAAGAATATATAAGTAACTATTATTGTTAGCTCTGAAAATTAGCATTGAAGTATAATAGGCTAATTTTAGTTTTGTACTGTATGAATTCTATAATGTATTATTTTTATAATTATTTAAAATATTACTTACTTAAATGAATATGAGAGCAAATTATAGTATAAGCTCAAGCCAGGTAATGAAAATGGCACATAAGAGCAGATACCTTGTTCATTGGGAAGGAATAATCAATAGGGCCGAGTCCTGTTTTGGTGTTCAGTGAGGGAATTGCCACTTGTGTCCTGGATCTCATGTTATCTTACTGTGTATGTCAGTTTGGGTTATTTGGGAAGGAGGCTGAGGAAGAGTTAAGAGTACAGGATGTTTATTGGGAGGAATGTCTGTGAAAGGGGAATGAGGAGGATGGGAAGGAAAAGCTTTCAGAATATAGTGCTGATTTGACACCTATAAAAGGCAAAGAAAGAAAGAATGATAGGACAGGGAGATAGATACTTAGACCATAAGGCAGATGAGACAAAGTCAATCCAACATGGAGCTCTAGATCAAAGATTGCCCTAAGAGGAATCCTTTTTGGAACATAAATGTATAGACCCTAATACCCCCACCATGCTCAGCAGTTAGCTGGGGACTTCCTGGAGGAGCATGGCCTCAACTCTACACTGTTGTGGATCCCAAAGTTGCTGCAGTTGGAACCTGTCAGTTAACTGCTCTCCTTGCAGCTGAACAGCAAGCTTTTTCTTAAAGGGAGGTCAGAGTAGTCCACCTATTTGACTGCCAGAATTCAGATCCATTTTTTTATATATGTTCAGAGAACAGCTCTTTCAGGTTTTCAGTGGACTTCTCTTTCTGAGGGGAAATAGAGAAGACAGAGGTTAAGGGGACAAACTATACCTCCCGTTGCTGCATTTGATCTTAGTACTATTCTGTCTCCTCCACTGTCCATTTAAAATTCCCCTTATCCTCAGCTACTATTTCTTTTGGTGTCAAGGACTTACTTGGCAGCATTACCCAAATCCTCATTTCTGTGTTTGAGTATCTGAAACCATACTCTTTTCAGGCCCTTGTTTATTCACTTTCAAAACTTGGCAAGGAACTACCACATGGATATGCCCACATGGATCACCTGAGTTTGAGATGTATCCTTCCCTTGGGAATGAACCCCACTGTTTAAGAGTATCTATACCTCCCTCTGCTGATCAGCATCAATAACCCCTGCTAAGATGGAGAGGAATCCTCTTGCCTGCTGGTGCCTGGACATAAGGAGTTCAAAAGTGCTCAGGTGGTAGCAGATGCATGGAGTTCAATGGGACTCTTGTTATAGCCCTTGGCAAGAGTGTGCCCCCTTTGAAGACCAGTACTTCTAACCCTTCAGAGGCCAGGATGGTGGGAATGGGACACACCCAGCAGATATCAGAATCATGATAAATGGAGCCACTCTTTGTTCGCTCCTTGGTCCAAGATTCATGTATTCTTCCTTTTTGTGACATGGTGCCATGTAGAGTTCTCTGATTCAGCATGGATACTGCATCCTGGAGTTTGCTACCCCGTCTTTGCCAAGTATTTCTTGTCAGCTGAGTTTTCAGTAAGTCATTCTGTCACCCTGGCAAGCTGGCTGCTCTGGATGGTGTGAATGTGAAATATGTCTAATATATCCTACCTTCACTGGAAGTGTATCCCTTGGTCATATTTTATGTAGTTCCATGTCTGAGGATCATGCATCTTATAAGCCCCCATCCAGTGATGCTGGATGAAGCTTTGGGCAAGAAAGACAAATCCATACCAAAATTTGGTGTCTATTCCTTTGAGAACAATCCACTTGTCTTTCTTGAATAGCAGGCGGGGCAATGTAGTCAATTTGTCACCAAGTGGCCAGTTGCTTTCTCAGAGGAAAGAACAGAATAGAAGGGGAGGATCATCATGGTCTAATTTCTAGTATTCAGTTTTGCATAGTCTGAAGATGATGATTGGCTTATCCCGAAATGATTGGCTGATTCACAGTAACCAAACTCGGAAGAAATTTATGTTCTATCAGAAAGCCAGTGGATTAATTTATAATGACGTTTAAAACTTTCTAGTGATTCAAAGAAGGGACTCACCTTTTCAAGACCCAGTTGCTGAGATAATCAAGATAGGAATCAGATGGTTGATAGGAAAACATGTAATTAATTAGAGTGAAAAGAGTTGAACAATCATGTGGGATAGTTTGTCCAGTTTCTCAAAGACCTGGTAGATTATTCCTGCCGTTCTGAAAAAGTTTATCTACTCAATGGCTTATAAGATGCATGATCCTCAGACATGGAACTACATAAAATATGACCAAGGGATACACTTCCAGTGAAGGTAGGATATATTAGACATATTTCACATTCACACCATCTAGAGCTTACCTCTAGAACAAAATAAGATAGCTTCCTCAACCTGAAGCTGCCGAGCTTAATTTTCCCTACACTCTGCCCATATCACCACCATTTAAATGAAATGAATTCTTAGAGGGTTTTCTCTATATATATAGTGGGGTGTGTCTGTGTGTGTATGGGTGATAGAGGGGTGAGGGTGGTCTTCCATTTAATCATCTAGAGTCAAAGGTTTGGTGATTATTTTGTGTTTTTTGCAATTATAGTCATGTGCTGCATAACAACATTTCAGACAATGATAAACCATGCGTATGACAGTGGTCTCATAAGTTTATACCAGAGCTGAAAAATCCTCATTACCATGTCGTCATGCTTTGCATTACTCAGGTATTTGTGGTGATGCTGTTGCAAAGATACCTATAGCAAAGCCAGTCATATAAAAATATAGCACTTGATAATTATAATAAATGACTATGATACTGGATTACACATATGACATAAAGTTCATATGTAATTTGAAGTTACAACTATTGTACAATTGCACACGAACTTTATGTCCATCCTGTATATTTACTACACCACATTTTTTGCTATTATTTTACAGTATAATCCTTTTACTTATTAAAAAATGGATGTTAATTATAAAACAACCCCAGGCAGATCCTTCAGGAGGTATTCCAGAAAAAGACATTGTTATCATGGACACGACAGCTCCATGCCCCTGAAGAACTTTCGGCATGTCAAGATGTGGCTAGTGGTGGAGGTCAGTGATTGACGATCTACACCCTGTGCGGGCCTGGGCTGATGTGTGTGGTTTTGCCTTAGTTTTTCAACAAAAAGTTTTAAAAAGTTAAAAAAACTTAAATAGAAAAAAAGGGTATAGAATAAGGATATAAAGAAGAAAATATTTTTACCTACCTGTACAATGTGTGTTTCGACATTGCGAAGGGTTATTGCAAAAGTTAAAAAATGAAAAAGTTTATAAAGTAAAAAAGTTATAGGAAGATAAGATTTATTATTGAAGAAATAATTTTTCTTATTAATTTAGTGTGGCCGAAGTGTCCAGTAGTCCACAGTAGTATATTGTAATGTCCTAGGCCTTCACATTCACTCAGCACACACTCACTCACTGCCTCTCCCAGAGCAACTTCCAGTCCTGGAACCTCCAGTCAGGGTAAGCACCCTCTAGAGGGATACCATTTTTTTGTTTTATACAGTACTTTTACTGTGCCTTTTCTATGTTTAGATACATACATGCTTACCATTGTGTTGCAATTGCCGACAGTCTGCAATACAGCAGCAGTCTGTACGGGTTTGTAGTCTCAGAGCCATAGGCTGTCCCATACACAGAGTGCAGCTGTGTAGCGGGCCTACACCACGCAGGTTGCATAAGCACAATCTGCTGAACAAAACCAAAATCACCTAACAATGCATTGCCAATATACTCATAAGTGTTAAGTGATGCATGACTGTGCAGTGCTCATACTGCTTATTCACCAGTTTAAGCCTTGACACAATTTTCGCCTGTTAGTGGTTGTCAAAACAACAACAAAAACATCCCAACTCTCCACAGTCAGAGTTCTTGTCCCGTTTCTGTCATTACCTCTCTGTGTGATCTTGAGCAAGTCATAGACCCTCTTGATGTCTCCTGAATAATATCTGCATTGAGGGTGGTGGGACTGGATGATTTCTCTCCCAGCTCTGTCCATTCAAGAAATTTAAACCTGAAATCTGAATTATCCTCTTCAAAAAATTATATGATTACATAATGCAATGGCTCCCTCATATTTCCTGGGCACACAACAAATGAAAATTTGCACTGAAATTGATTGGAAAAGCTAGAAAAACAGCAATGAAGGGATGCCTAAGTGTCAAGAAGCCCCCTCAGGGAGGACAGTTACCTGGGCTCCACTGCATTTGTTCCTTTGATTCCAAGCTGGTAACATGCACTTACCAGATAAGCTGTTGGGGGTAGTGGGTGGAGGCATACATTTTATGAATATCAAGAAAAATTTTTAAATACTTGGATGAAATGTGCCACATAAGCACTAAATGCTCTAGCTGTACCTTTCCTGTCTTATTATTTGACTGTGATGCTAATGCTGCTGACTCTAGATAATAGATGAATTTAGAAATAGAGTTACAGGCTCAGATAAAAATCCAAGTATTCACCCTTGACCATTAAGCATATGAGGACTGGGATGTCCTACTTTCCCTTAACTACAAAGTATCCCTTTGGTGCTTGTATTTCAATCCCCAGAATGCACTTTGTTGAAATGTTTACCGTGGAGCCAGGTCCCATGGAAGGCAGCTGAAGAGGTGAAGGTTGTGTGCAAACACACAGCAGGAGTCTGGATGGGTTTACAGTAAGCACAAGCACCCCACAGGGAATGCAGCCTTTTACCTCTCACTGGGGGAGGGGGGAATTGACCAGGCAATGCAGCCCCAGAAATCAATTTAACACTAATGAGAGCTGCAGCTGGGAACAGAGAAGCAAGAGTGAGAGCTTGTAGGTGATGTAGCCAGGTTATCTGAAGATGTAATGGGAGCACAGGAAATGACTAGCCACCACAACTGTCCATTCTGCTTCTGAACACTTCAAACTCAAAGTTGGGGTAGCACAGGCCAATAGTGAAGCTCCGAGCAAAAG
Source organism: Arctocebus calabarensis (assembly GCA_963573935.1). NCBI lineage: Eukaryota > Metazoa > Chordata > Mammalia > Primates > Lorisidae > Arctocebus > Arctocebus calabarensis. The sequence continues at coordinate 27,734 of CAUYON010135111.1, read as the reverse complement.
TTTAGAAGTGGGAGTCTCTCCTTGTTAAAATGAAGATTTTAATAAACTTGTCAGCCCAGGGTATAACCAGTACCAGAAGAGACAAAGTGACAAATAAGTATGTGTGTGTGTGCGTGTGTGTGTGCACACGTTGGATGGGGGGGTTACTTAACATGCCCTTGAGAAAGTTGAAAAAGTCATCCAGTAAAAGGAAAAGTAACAAACTTTTAGCTATTGCTTATCTCTTTTAGAACAAAGATCATGAACTGCAAGGCCACGGGAGAAATCTTGTCCAGTGATAGGCTTTCCTTGCCGACTTAGTATTGGTTTTGTGCTATTTCATTCTTTTGTTTTAATTTCCAGTGTCTTGGTGAGTTGTCAGGGCCCACACATCATATGACAGCAGGTGTCCACAGGCAGCTGCGCAGCTGTGATGCACTCGCGGTTCATGAATGCCCCATCACTGCCTTGCACTGAGTCACAGCCACACATTTCTGCTACCTGCATTTCCCTTCAGGTGCCTAAATTTGAGACCTCTGATGCAGAGTGCAAAGATTTCTTTGTAAGGTTATCAAACATATACAAGTTCTGACAATTAAGTTTGCCAACTCATCCTAGAAAAAGTGCCACATACCTCCTTCCTGAATATCACTATGGTCACCTTTGAAGCACTCCCTTTGGGAAGCTGTGTACCGTTGCCCGTGCCTAGTCCATCCTTCAAAGTCCAAAACTTATGGAACTCTTTTTCTGGATTGGCCATCAGAGTTGTTGTCCTTTTATCTTTGGTGTCTTATATGTCATCAAAATGTCTTCCTTTCAATATTTCCTTTATGCTTAGGTAAAGAAAAAAGCCACTCGGGACCAGATAAGGTAGATAAGGAGGATGTTCCAAATACAGTTTGTTTACTGGCTAAAACCTCTTCACAGACAGTGCCATGGGAGCACTTGGCTTTTTGTTCATCGGTGAGGTCCATTTTTGCACATACCTTTGTCATGCCAAGATTTTCAGTTAAGATTTTCCTGTTTCTCCATTGATGTTTACTTGGTCTGCTATGCTTCTCACAGTCAGCTGACAATTTTGACAAATTTTTGCACACTTTTGTAATTTAGCTCTTTGTTGGTCACCCTCACCTCTCTTCATCAATGATACTTTCTCTCCCCTCAGAAAAACATAAAATTCATTTGGATACTGCCATTTTCTTCATGGCCTTATCCCCATAAAATCTCACTAACATGTCCCTGACTTCACTTCCACTCTTGTTGAATTGAACAAGAAATTTAATGTCTGTTCATTAACTGAAGATTTGACATTCTTGAGACGCAACAATAATGAACACCACTCAGCAAGACACTGCCACAACACAGCTGGGAGACACTGATATACCAAGGTTATGAAACCTTACTGAGCTGTTTGTATAGTGCTGCCAACATAAGTGCACATGGTCATGAACTTAATTGTCAGACCACATTGATAGATTACATATATGTTACATACCAGCTTTATTGAGATATTAATCACATACTATGTAATTCACTCATTTAAAGGGTACAAGTCAATGGTGTTTCGTGTATTCACAGATAAGTGCAACTATTATAATAATTAATTTAGAACTTTCTTATTAACTCAGAAAGAAACCCTGTATTATTTCAAGATCATTCCTCCTTCACCCTAGGCAACCATTGATTTGCATTCTGTCTCTATAGATATGTTTATTCGGGACATGACATTTTGTAATATAAAAACACATAAAATGTGGTCTTTTGTGAGTGGCTTCTTTCACCTTGTATGATATTTTCAAGGTTCTTCCAAGTTCTGACATGAATTGTATTTTGATTCTTTTGATGACCAGCTAATATTCCATTTTATGGACATATCAATTTGGTTTATCCATTCATCAGTTGATGCACAATTGGATCACTCTCACCTTCCTGTTTCGTGAATGGCACTGCTATAAACATCTGTGTAAGTTTTGTACAGACATATGTTTTCATTCCTCTTGAGTGAAACTGGTCCTCTGTATCTGCCATATCTGCCAATTCAACCAACCATGGATCAAAAGTACTTGAAAAAATACTTGGAAAAAAACATTAAAAAACCTAATAATATAACATAAATAATACAAATTTTAAAATACTGTAGAATAACAATTTGCTTAGTATTTTTATTGCATTCAGTATTATAAATAATCTAGAGATGGTTTAAGGTATATGGGAGGATATCCATAGGTTATATGCAAATACTACACCATTTTTTATAATGGACTTGAGCATCCAAGGATTTTCGTATCTGTGACTGGGGGCAGGTGTCCTAGAACCAGTCCCCTGTGGATATTAAGTGATGACTTTACATACCGAGCAGTGGAATTTCTGGGTCACATGGTAACTCTATGTGTAATCATTTGAGAAACTGCCAGATTGTTTTCAAAAGTGGCTGCTCCATTTTATATTTCCACCAGCAATGTATAATGGTTCCAATCTCTCCACCTCCAGGCTAACATTTATTGTTATCTGAGTTTTTGATTACACCCATCCTAATAGGTGTGAAGTGCTATCTTGTGGTTTTGATTTACATATTCCTGATGACTAATAGTGTTCAGAATCTTGTCAAGTGCTCAGGCACTTGTATATCTTCTATGCAGATCCTTTGTCCATTTTTAAAAAGATTTATTTGCCTTCTTATTAATTGGATTATAGGAGTTCTTTTTTTCCTTTTTTTTTTTTTTTTTTTGAGACAGTGTCTTACTATGTCATCCTTGGTAGAGTGCTGTGGCGTCACAGCTCACAGCAACCTTAAACTCTTGGGCTTAAGTGATTCTCTTGCCTCAGCCTCCCAAGTAGCTAGACTACAGGGGTCTGCCACAATGCCTGGCTAGGGATTTCTTTATATACAGAGTGGCCCATAAAATTTTAAATTGCACATAAACTTTATGGTCATCCTGTATTCTCATTAAGGTCCTTATCAGATATATGATATGCAAAGGTTTTTCCCATTCTATAGGTTGTCATTTCACTTTCTCTGTAGTGGTATTTGAAACTCAAAAGTTTTTAACTTTGATGGAACTCAATTTATCTATTTTTTTTCTTTAGTTGTTCATGCTTTTGGTATCATATTTAATATTGCATTGCCAAAACAGAGGACACAAAGATTTATCCTTCTGTTTTCGTCTAAAAGTTTCACAGTTTTAGCTCTTACTTTTGAGATCTTTGATCCATTTTGAGTTTTTTTTTTAAGGAGTGAAGTAAGAATTCAATTTCCTTTTTTTTCCATATTGCTATCTAGGTGTCTCAGCATTCTTTGTTTTAAAAAAAGCCAAAACTATCCTTTTCCCACAAATGGTCTTGGCACCCTATTTGGGTTTCTTCTTAAGATCTTATCTAGTCTTTGACACAGATATCTCCACATTCTTAAACTTAGAGGTCATTCCTTTCTTTAATCTCACCTACATAGCCAGAATCCTCACCTTTCATGAATGCAGAAATATTATTCTTCCATCAGGTTTCCCCCAAGTCTTTTTGAGAGCTCCCAGGAAATGCTTAGGTATGTCATGGATCTGTCCTAGTGGCTGCTTGTCCTGATATAGAATTTCCTCTCTCTCTGGCCCCCTGCTCTTGCCGTTTATCATGGCTTCTGACTGCTCTGCCCCTCTCCTTGCATTGCTGGGCCACAGGCCAGGGCACAGCCTCACTCCTAATTCCCAGAGCACAGCTAAGACTATGCAGTAACATACAATTTTGCCAAAACATGGGATAAGCACAATGGAATCGCAGTGCAGGACACAAGAACACACGGTTGGATATTGGGTATTGCTGACCTGGATTCCACTCATCATGCCCGACCACGTGGCATCTCCTGGATATCTCCTGCCTCAGTCCTCTGATCATCACCCTTATTCCAGGGTTGGCTAAATTCTTTTAGATAAGTGTGCCCTTGTTCAGTCCAGGCCTCCAACTTGTCTTTTGCCTGAGGGAGAAGAAAACCTTGTCTCTCTCCAAGTCATTGTCATTATAATCTTATAAATTTGTAGTTTCTCTTTATCCCAAACCTCCTGTCCCAGAAAATGATTTGGGTTTAGCTTGGCAGAACTGACACCTCACAACATGTCCTTCCCAAAATAGGAGTTAGCATCTCTCAGCAGTGATGTCAAGGTCTATGTCTACCTAAAAAGGAAACTTCTGGTCACTTTGAAATAGCAGCTGTTCACCCCCAACCCCTATTCTGGCAGCAGAAAGGACATTAAATTTGGAGAATAGTCTCCAGGAACCCTTACATTATAATTGTTTTTCCTAACCCTATTGTGGATTCTTTAATTAGAAATATTCTTATTTAAAGATTGTTTTTTCTGAGAATAAAAAGAGTTACTTTTTTTTTTTTTTTTTTACTTTTGTGTTACTTCCAATTTGAGCCTTAAGAAAATACATTCTTATCTTGGATGTGTTATCTTTAAACTTTTGATCATTTCTCTGATGGTTCTTTCTGATAAGTAAATCAGAATCACTTTGTAGCTCTAATATTGTCCCATCAAAGCAGAAAGACAACCACATGCATCAATAGGCAAATTGGTAGAAAATTGACAACACCCAAGGCCTTTAACAAGAATGATATGAACATAAGTGACACATATTCATTTTTTAAAAAAATCTAGATGAACTTCTGAGTTATGTAGTCCAATATTATTTGGAAGGGAAATGGAACAAATTTTTAACAAAACATATTTTATTGGTGCTGCTATAAAAATAAATTTGAGAAAAAAATAAATCTTGAAAGTAGACAGCTAATGGTAATAATCTCTGAGATCTAAAAAATGCATTATAGGTGAATTGAATGCTGGCAACTCTGTTAAAAATAAATAATGTTCTTTTTATTCCTAAACAATAATTGATCCTCCTCAATTCTTCATTACTAAAATTCAGAAAAAACAGAACCATTTTCTAGTCTGAGTAATTTATATCTTTGCTTCCCAAGTGCCTTAACAGAATATCCAACATAGAGTAGAAACTTAAACAAGAAATTGTCGATTTAAGTAGAATGGAAATGGAATGTTCTGGTGTCTCGTGTGTGTGTGCTTTGTGGAGGGGAGCTTGTGCCTCCCTGCAGATCGGAGTCCTGCTCCTCCACAGAATAATCTTCATCCTCTTCCTGTGGATTTTATGTGAATGGTTCTCATTACCCCAACTTTATATTACAATTCTATAATGTTTAATTAAAAAAAAAACTTCTTGGACTGAATATTTTTAATAAGCAGATTGTTTGCAAGATATTCCAGATGAGCCAGGCCTCTGCAGGGATCTATGTGCAGATGTGTTTCTAGGAAACGCCCTGGAGTGAATAGCAGGCAGCAAGGGCCTCGGAGGCAGCCAAGTATGCCTCCCTGGAATCTGGGAGAGGGGTGGGAGCAGGCAGCTGAGCCTCCTGACTTCCCCACAGTGCTTCCGGAGACCCCCAACACAGAAGCTGCATCATAAGGAAATTGCCCACTCAGCCCTTTCCTTTCCACGCTTCTTCAACTTCCTTGCTACTGACGGCCTTCTCATTCACACATTATTTCTGGAATCCTAGATCCTTCCTAGGTGATGGGCACACCTAGGTCCCAGTGCAGGGTCACAGTATAGCATTTGTTCAGGATTCCAAGGCCAATAGTCTGTTAAAACAAAACAAACAAAAACCTTGTGCCCAGGGAGCATGAAGTACTGAATACAGATGGGTTTGAAAGCCAAGCACATGGGTTAGTTTGCCCTAAAGGAACATAGAATGAGAAGAGGGCTTGAGGATGAAGTCCCCAGGAATGCTTCCGTCTGACTGCTGTGTGGCGGAGCCTGACCAACTCCCCTGTATCCATCCTCTTCTTCTTCTTTAGTACGAAGGCCCTGATTTACTCAGAAGTTACTGTTTCCCTGCACCTGGTACAGCTGGGGGGCCAATGGAGAGTAAAGCAAGGGCTGTCTGGGTCTTACAAGAAGCCACTTTAAAGACTCATATATGGGCTGCCTGAGTCATTGGCTGTGGCCTTTCTCTGTTTCTTTCTTTGTTCCTTTTGTTGGCTGGCCTCTTGGACAGAAGTCCCATGAATTGATCTTGAGGGTGTGAGGATGCTGAAATAGAGAGATAGGTACTGAGCTCCCTTTGGGCTTTCTTTGTTCACGAGAGAATTAACTAGTCCATCTTATTTTAAGCTACTGAGATAGCAGGAAGACACTCGTGGAAGCAGAATGAAAGATGTGATCTGAAGGATAGTAGTGGTGTGAAAAATGATGTATTTTACATTTTTTTTGCAGTGTAATTCTCTTAGAGATGAAGTTTTAATAATCCACATAAACTTATTATTCATAATTTTTTTGAAGAATGACAGGCAAAATGGTCTTCTCTGTTGTTAGGAGTGACAACAGAGCCCAATTATGCAGAGTTTCTCTTAATAATGGTGCAGAATGTACATACTTTTCACAGGCAGGACTGCAGCCACTGTCACCTTGTCTATGTAAAAAAAGAGTGAAAATTTATCTATTCCTCCATCTGTCCATATAGTCACTCAGCATTTACTGAGCTCCTATTATGTACTAGGGCAGGTTAAGTGCCAGGTAAAAAATGTTAAATAAGATACAGGCTTTGCTTTCCCAAATCTTACAATTAATTGAGGAGACAGATAAACAGGAAATTATAAGAGAACGTGAGAAATGCAAGTGTTTCCCCTCTCAGAGGGGTTCTTCCCCTCCCACCCATAAATCAGAAGGTTGCTTTGGTCCGTATCTTCTCATGGATTACTTGGGACACCCTAGTGACTCAGAGCCTTCTCCCCAATGGGCCAGTGTCTATTCTTCTCTGTGTAGCCGAAAGGAATGATGAGAGGGGTGGATCCCCCTTCCTTCTTGATCACCCCATCTCTCTGATAGCATCAGACCCCCTACAGACAAAGCAGTAAAAATAAAGTTCTTAGCTGAGATGGAGGCAAACAAGAAGGAATTAATTCTGGCTAAACAGGACTTTGTACTGCCAATGAAAGGCCCTTTAAGTCTGAAGCCTTTCAGATGAGCTAATACAAGGGGTTGGGTAGGGGAATAAGGGGTCACGGTGTATGACACACCTCTTGGGGGACGGACACAATTGTCAGAGGGGCTTTATCTAACAAATGCAATCGGTGTAACTTAATTCTTTGTACCCACAATGAATCCCAAACAATAATAAAAATAAAGTTTGAAGCCTTTTGTGGGGGGTGTCTCATGTGCGGCTTCTCTGGCCACATCACCCATGAAGGTGCCCTGTCTTTTTAGCTCTGGAAGATTTTAGGATCTTTTTCTTCTTGGTGGAAGTCTTGCAGGCCTCTATCTGGGAGCCTTCTTGTGCTGGGAACCTGAGGGACTCATTTTATTTGTAGAGCCACAAGCTTTCACTCTTGTGTTTCTTTGGCTAGAGGTTGGCCCCTCTGGATTCCTCATTAGGTCTCTTCTCTTTTTTCTTATTATGTCCTATATGTTGTTAGCTAGTCAGTTTGCTTTCTGGGATATTTCCTTGACTTTCTTTCCAAATTTTCCATCAAAAAAAATTTTTTTAACAATAGCTCAGAAAATTTTATTTCTAAGAATTCTTTCTGGGTTGCTGGTTATGCTTTTATAATGGTAGCATACTCTCCTGATCAAGAATACAGTTTTGTCTCAAATGCTTTCAGAATATGAATGAGAATAATTTTGGTTCATTGAATTATCTCCTGTTCCTCTGGGGTCATTTGTTTGTGTTAGGTCATCATGGTCTTTCTTATTCATGTTTGAAATATTCTCAAGTGTCTGATACTCCTTTGTTATCTGTTCACGGATGATTGATGGGATTGGTGTGCATGGATGAAGAGTGTTGACTGGCTGGGTGAGCAGGCAGAGAGCCAGCCAGTGTCTTGGGAACTCCTAAATGCTTAAATGTGTAGGTTTCAGCCCTGGGATCCCAACTCTCACACTAGCTGCCATAGTTTTCCTGCTTGGGTACTTGAACTTCTTCTCCAGTTGAAGTATGATGCCTTTGTTTTCCAACAGTTTGAGAGACATCTTCAGCAGTCAGGTTTGCCAGCATTTTCAGCTCCACAATATACTGTCTTCCTTCACAAACCTGTTTTCCTTTCTGCTTCCTGTTTCTGATGGGAACACTGTCTTCCTGGTATTGACCACCACAGAATAATATCAGAGCAGATCGTATTCCCCTTATGCCGCCTGTTCCCAAACCTTGACAATCCCTCCTCTCCATCTTTCCTCTCTCTCTTTCTATCAGAGTCTTTCCAGGAAGCCATTATTATTTATTCCCTAGAAAGAAATGCAACTTTCCCTCTAGCTTCCTGCCCCTTGCCCTTCTTTTACTCAGCTGCCAGATTAATATTCTCAAATGCAAGTCTCTTTATATGCAGGTCTCTTAGAATTCTCTCCTGGATCTCTTTTATTTACTCATTATGGCCCACTTTCTCAATCTGGTGTCCCAAGTCCAACCCACTTCTCTTCCCACCTTGCTCTGGGAGGCAGGGGTGTGCAGGTTTGGCTCTAGGGACAAACAGACACTTAGATCCAGCTCTGATGCGTACAGGGCAAGTTATTTGCCCTCTCTGACTCAGATTTCTAAGCTGTGACTTTAGGCGAATAAAAGTACAGGCATACCTCAGAGATACTGTGGGTTCAGTTTCAGACCACTACAGTAAAGCATGTATAGCAGTAAAGCGAGTCACATGAACTTTTTGGTTTCTCAGTGCTTATGAAAAAGTTGTATTTACATTATACTGTAGTCTATTAAGTGTGCAATAACATTATGTCTAAGAAAAAATGTGCATGCCTTAATTTAAAAATACTTTATTGCTAAAAATGACTAACAATCATCAAAGCCTTTAGTGAGTCATAATCTCTTTGCTGGTAGAGGGTCTTGCCTCAGGTGAATGGCTGCTGATCAGAGTGGTTGTTGCTAAAGGTTGGGGTCATGGTGGGAGTGTCTGCAAATAAGACAATGATGAGGTTTGGCACTCACTTGTGCTGTCACATAATGTTTCTCTGTGGCATGTGATGCTGTTTGATAGCATTTTACCCATGGTAGAACAACTTTCAAAATTGGAGTCAATCCTCTCAAAACCTGCTGCTACTTTATCAACTAAGTTAAGTAATATTCTAAAATCATTTGTTTCCATTTCCACAGTATTCACAGCATCTTCTCACGAGTAGATTCCATCTTAAGAAACCACTGTCCTGTTCATCCATAACAGGAAACTGATTTATTCAAGTTTTATCATGAGAGTGCAGCAATTCAGTCACATCCTCAGGCCTCACTTCTTTTTTTTTTTTTCCTGAAATCAAAAGTTTAGTTTATTATATCTCATACAAGAAGCAGTATGATTAATCAAAGTATGAGCCTACACTATTGACACAGTTTTGCCATCTTAATGGGACCAAGTTTATGTCAGCAGTGAAGAAGCCTGGAGAGGGAATTGTGATGAAATTGCAAAAGGGATCTTCCACAACCTGTTGAGAATTGAATTATTTTCCTTGCAAGAAGTGATCCAAATCTTGAAAGAAGTGGTAGCCAGTTGCTGCAAAGTTTTTTCTGGTGGAAGACAGAGAGTTTCCAAGTCCAGCTTCTCTAGTTTGAGCAGCGTTGTTTGGATGACAGCATTGTCATGCAAGAGAATTGGTCTGTCTCTGATGACCAGTCCTGGCTTCTTAATCACAAGCATCCTCATCATCTCATCCATGTGGTTACAACAGACATTGTCTGTAATCAATTGACTGGGTTTCATGAAGCTGTAACGGATAATCTCAGCACTGGACCACCGAACAGACACCATTAGCTCTTTTTGATGAATATTCAGTTTTGGATTGTGTTTCAGTACTTCATCTTTATCTAACCACTGTGCTGCATGCTTGCAATTGTCAAAAAGGATCCATTTTTCAACACATGTAACAATACAGTGTGGAAATGGTTCACCTTTATCTTGTGACAGCAAAGAAAGGCCAGCTTCAAGACAATTTCTCTTTTGATACTCATTTAATTCCTGTGGAACCCATCTCTCCAGCCTCTTTACCTTGCCAATTTGTTTCAAATGGCAAATCTTTCTGCTAATTCACGTGTAGGTTGAGATAGATTTACTTAGTAGGTTGAGATGGATTTACTTCCACTACAGCTTTCAACTCATCATCATCCACCTTGGTCTCAGGTTGCCCACGTGGCTCATTTTCAAGATTAAAATCACCAGAAGGGAACTTCTCAAGCCATCCACATACTGTGTGTTCATTAGCAACATCCTTCACACAAACACTTTTTTTGATATTTCAAGCTGTCTGTTATACATTAGTTCTATGATGGAACTCATATTCAAAAATAACATAAACTTTGGGCTTATCCATCGTTTCATAAAAATTGCTCAGTTGGCCATGTCCAGGAAGAAGTACAGCCAGCAGGGTTGAGGTGGAAACTGAGCAGACTCGGGAACTCAGAGAAAGCATATCCTTGTGGGTGGTTCTGAGGCAGCTAAACTTCTTCTGCATCAGATCCTGGTCTAGGTCCATATCCATGCCCTCCATGGTGGAGGCCAGACACCCCCTTCCCCACCTCCTCATAACCAAGCCACAATTGCACCACTGGGCCAGGTTCTGGGAGCAGGTCCACTGCTAGCCAGTGCCTCAACCTACCCCTTTTGAGGTATGTCCCATGCCTTTCACTAACTTACAAGGGTAAACACATATTCAGCCACTCACTCACTCTTGGGGTGCCCCACCTCTGCTGCTACCATGGTCTCTTCACCACCTCTGCCTCTTGTGCTATGCTCACCGCTAATTCTAGTTTTCTTATTGTTTCTACTGCATCTGCAGTGACTTCCTCCACCCTTCATTTGGAATCAACTTCTTCCAAATCCCCATTAACGTTGACATTTTGACTTCCTCTTATGAATCATGAATGTTCTTAATGGCATTTGGATGGTGAACTTCTTCCAGAAGGTTTTTAATTTACTTTGCCCAGATCCATCACAAGAATCACTATGTATGCAGCTATAGCTTTATAAAATATATTTCTTATATAAGACTTGAAAGCCAAAATTACTCTTTGTTCCATGGGCTGCAGAATCAATGTTGTATTAGCAGGCAAGAAAACAATGTTCATCTCTGTGTATATCTCTACTAGAGCTGTTGGGTGACCAAGTATGTTGTCAATAAGCAGTAATAGTTTGAAAGGAGAATTATTTTTTGAGTAGTAGTTCTCAAAGGTGGGCTTAAAATACTTGGCAAGTCAGGTTGTAAACAGATGTGTTGTATGTCCAGGCTTTGTTATTTCATTTATGGAGAATGGTAGAGTAGATTTATCATAATTCTTAGGGCCTTAGGATTTTCAAAGTGGTAAGTGAATATTGACTTCAACTTAAAGTCACCAGCTGCATTAAACCTTAAAAAGAAAGTCAACCTGTCCTTTAAAGCTTTGAAGCCAGGAATTGACTTCTCCTCTCTAGCTATGAAAATGCTAGATGGCTTTTTCTTCTAATAGAAAGCTGTTTTGTCTACATTGAAAGACTGTTGTTTATCATAGCCCCCTTTATTTACTTAGAGTCTTACCTAGATCTTCTGAATAGCTTACTTCAGCTTCTACACCAGCATTTGCTGCTCACCTTGAACTTTTATATTATGGAGATAAATGACCCCTTTTCTTAAACCTTGTAGACCAACTTCTGCTAGCTTCTAACTTTTCTTCTGCAGCTTCCTCATCTCACTCAGTCTTTAGAGAATAGAAGAGAATTATTAGGGCCTTGTTCTGGATTAGCTTTGGCTTAAGGGAATGTTGTGAGTGGTTTGATCTTTCCAGACCACTACAATTTTAGCAATGAGGTTATTCTACTTTCTTATCATTCATGTGCTCACTGGAGTAGCACTTTTAATTTCCTTCAAGAACTTTTCTTTTGCATTCACAACTTGCCTTACTGTTGGCACAAGATGCTTTGTTCTTGGTCTATCTAGCTTTCAACATGCCTTCATCATGAAACGTAATCATTTCTCGATTTTGATTTTAAGTGAGAGACATATGACTCTCTTCCTTTCACTTGAACACTTAGAAACCATCTTAGGGTTTTTAATTGGCTCTAATTTCAACAGTGCTTTGTCTCAGAAAACAGGAAGGCCCAAGGAGGGAAAGAGATGGGGGAATGGGCAGTTAGTGGAGCAATCAGAACACACACATTTATTGATTTAAGTTCATCATCTTACATCGTATGCTTTGTGGTGTCCCAAACAATTGCAATAGTAACATCAACACTGGTCACAGATCACTGCAACAGATATAATAATAATGAAAACTTTGAAAATATTGTGAGAATTACTAAAATATGACACAGACATAAAGTGAGCACATGCTATTGAAAAAACAACTCCGATAGACTTGCTGGACTCAGAATAGCCATAGACCTTCAATTTGTAAAAAACATAATATCTGCAAAGCACAATAAAGTGAAGGGCAATAAAACAAGTAATACCTACTTTATGTATTATTGAGAAGAATTAATGAGATAATACTTACAGAAGAAGTAGCCCAGTGCCTGGTACATAGTACACACTCCTTATGGACTGTATTTATGGTGACTTTTATTGTTATTAATGTTATTGTTCACATCATACATCTGATAACTTTCACCCAAATTGGTCTCTTCCTTATTTATTGACTAAAACCCATTATTTTCTAGTTCTGTACTCTGGCTTATGCTATTTCTCTGCCTCGAGTGCCCTTTCTCCTCTCTGTATGCTGTTAAATATTTAGAAATACTTTTTTTTTATAGCAATATGTACATTACACAAAAGTGACTATTTCAACCATTTTCAAGTGCACAGTTTATTGGTATTAAGTACATTGTGCAACTATCCCCACTATCTATTTCTAGAACTTTTTTATATTCCCCATATTGTACCCATGAAATACAATCTCACATTCCTCCTTGTCCCTAGATCCTGGTGACCACCATTCTGGTGTCTGTGAGTTTATTATTTTGGATACCTCAAATGAGTGGACTCGTACAATATTCATCCTTTTGTGTCTGACTTATGTCTTGAAGGTTCATCTGTATGGTAGCATGTGTTGAAATTCTGTTTCTTTTTAAAGCTGAATAATATTCTATTGGGTGTGCATACCACATTTTCTTTGTCCATTCATCTATTGATGGACAGGTGTTGTTTCCACCTTCGGCTGTTGTGAATAGTACTGCTTTGAACATGGTTGTACACATGTATCAATTTGTGCCCTGGTTGTCACTTGTTTTGGGTTTATACCCAGAAGTGGAATTGCTGGATTATATAGTAATTCTTTATTTAATTTTTTTTAGGAACTGCTTTATTGTTTTCCTCAGCAGCTGCATACACCATCAAATTTATTTTTCAGGTCCCTTTCTAGATAGAAGTCTCTTCCTTGAACTCCAGCTGCATCGTGATCATACTGTGGAGATGCAATCCTCTGCCTCAGATTATGGAGGTTACTTGTAGATCACCTTCCCTTGGCCTCATTTAGAAGGGTCTTCTTTGTTTCCCACATAGCCTCATGCTGAGGTAGGTGCCCAATACAAGTTTAATGAATGAATGAATGAATGAAAGAATAAATGAATGGCCAACAAAGTTGAATTACCAGGAGATGCTCATACCTTGAAGGGGAGGGCATAGGCAACTAGCACAAACTCTCCACCTTCAGACAGGTAGGCTCCCAAAATGTTTTGGTTCATAAATGGGGCTGGTGAGCTACTTGTGCAGTCTCCTCAAAATCTAGCTTCAAACTCACAGGATGGCTTACTTGGCTTACTTTCCTTTGTCACATTAAGAAGCAGCATGTGTTGCCAGCATCTGTTGGATTTCCCTAATATGAAAAACAGGTTGCCACTTGGGTCTGTAGAGACATTTGGATGCATTGTATTTAAATTTTGTTTTCATTGAAAATTTATAGCTGCCACATTCCACTCTAATGTAATGAATAATTAGAAGCAATTACAAGGAAATTTAGCAAATTACTAAGCCATCTAGGAGTAAAAATTAGTGTTTATGGTGTTCTTCCTTTGCTGTCTGGCAGTCCAAAATGATATATGATACGTATGCAGACACCATACGCAAATGCCTTTCTATGCACCTAATAGTTTTCCAGTAAGATCATAAAAATCAATGCATGGCACTAGAGTCTTGTGACATGAAAAAGTCTGCTCAGTAAGTGTTGGATGGTAAAGAATCATGATGAATTTGAGCAGTGGAAACTTAACTGCAAAACTTTTTATGGTGGTGGGCTTAAGGTAAGGTTTTGAATAGTGTTTTCTAATTTTAAAATGTACATTTTAACTAAATAAATTTAGAGAGGAAAACCAGGAAAGTTAAAGAAATCAATAAAAATGTCACCTGTACTAGTTTTTCATTTTGGCATGTTGAGCTAATATTTTAATTCTTCAGCATATCTGAATTGCCAGCTCACTTCTGTTGTGCTTTAGGGCCATTATTAGGTAAAATAAGGGTCCCTTGAACACCAGAACGGTAACACCATGACCAAAATGGCTACTAAGTGACAAATGGGCAGGGAGATACTGGGCAAAGAGAGGATTCAAGTCCCACCCAGGATGGCACAGGCCTGTGCAAAGTGTCGTCACACTACTCAAGCAACCAATTTAAAACTTACGAATTGCTTATTTCTGACATTTTCCATTTAGTATTGTCAGGCTGTGGTTGACTTGGGATAACTGAAACTGCTGATAAAGGGGGACTACAATACTGAACAAATGAAGTTCTTCTCACTAGTATAAATAGGAAATTATGCCAGCAATGTCACTATTTGAATAACAAATACAAGTATTGTGCTATGTACTTTTTGCTACATTTAAATTTTTGCCTTATAAGATAATTCTTTAAATATACAACTATGACTTAATTATGTTTTTCTACATATACGAGTAAATTCAGGAATTAAAGAAAGTTCTCAATCAAAGAAAATATAGTTAAAGGGATTTGGGAGCTGGCTAGACTAGCGATCAAATCCAGTTCTTGCTGGATTTTTAATAAATTGCTCTCAAATCTCTTGCTCTAAAAATGGTGGAAATAATTGTCTCATAGATTTGTTCTAGTAAGGATTAAATGAGCTAATATTTGAAAGTGTTTGACCAAGAGTATATATTTAATAAATGAAAGTGACTATGAAAAATGCTAATAAGGAAATAACATGAGTAAAAGTCTTGGATTATCTGTACAAGATTTTTTATTTCCTCCCTTCTCTCTACTATGTGACTAGCTATGTGCTAGAATCTAGAGGGTGCAGTATCTGTTGACCTGAACCCCTGAATGAGGCTGATATAGAGCCCTCTGACAGTGAGAGATATGGATGAGCTAGAAATGTATTTTTGTTTTCTAAGCCTGAAATGTGGGAGTTGTCTGTTACTGCAGCTTAAGCAGCCCTGCCTGATTACAACTGGGGTATGTTCTATTCTATTTTTCCCCTTCAGAAATTTGGATTGCTCATGAAAAGCTCTGACAGGTCCTCAAATAAAAAAAAAATTCATTTGGCTATCTATTTAACTAAATGAAATATATTTAGTTAGGTTGATCTTTAACTGTGCATTTTTTTTTCCAAATTTATCTGAATGTGACTATGGGTTACATTCAGAATAGTAAAATGATTGACATATAAGAAATAATGAACCTTGACACAATGTTCTAATAATCACTACTCTAATTTATTTCCCATGACTTGGGGCAGCATTTCTTCTGACCAAAGGAATAAGTTGGTGAGGTTAGCAATGGGCCATGCTCAGTCAGGCCATAATGTATGCATGATATCCCTCAAGGAGTCAGCCCTTTCAACTAGGAGACCTCCACAATAAAAAAAAAAAAAAAAAAATGATGTTCATGAATTTGCAGCGTTCGTTGGATATTACAAACCATACACTCAATGTTTTGGGTTTTCCTTTCCCTTGAATATTTCAGTAATTAATCATCTCATGATCAGAAAGGAATTCATCTGGCCACTGTCACAACTGAAGTCAAATATACCTCTGGTAGACAGAATGACACCCCCCCCAAAGATGTCTACATCCTATTTCTGTGAATGTGTTGCCTTATATGGCAAAAGGGAATTTCTGGTTAAATTAAGAACTCTGAGATGGGAGAGATTATCCTGGATTATTTATGTGGGTCTAATGTAAGGAGAGGGGCCTAATAAGGAGAGAAGAGTTTAAGATGGAAAAAGAAGATATGATAAAGGAAGCAAAGGTTGACTTTGAAAATAGAGGAGGAGGGCTGTGAGCCAAACAACATAGGCTGCCTCTAGAAACTTGAAAAGTCAAGGAACCAGCTTCTACTCTAGATCCTCCAGAATGAATTCAGCCCTGTCTACACCTCAACTTTAGACTTGTAAGACTTGTTTTGGGCTTCTAATCTCCAGAACCATAAGATAATAAGTTTGTATTATTTTAATCCACAAACAAATGTTTGGAAATTTGTTACAGTAATAATAGGAAACGAATACACTGCCTTAATCTTGCCCTGTGTCAACTGCACAGGTCAGTATAATCAAGCTTGGAGAATGCACACTAAAGGGAGATCATACTGATCTAGAAGGGACCAACTAACAACATCTGCTCCCTCTGTCTGCCTCAAGAAATTGAGCCCTGATGAGAGCAATTGCTCGACATGGGCCTGAGTTACTGGTTGGTATTAGTTGTGGAAGAATCCCTCGTAGGCAAGCTCAGACTACCAGAAGCAAGAGCAGTTGAGTCAGACTTAGAAGTGCAGGTCCAGAACAAGCACTGTGGGCTGCCATGTCAATGGCTTTGATTTTATCCCCTCCTGCAGACCATGCAGCCAACACAGTTGCCCTCACACTAGAAACTAGAGAACATATCAAGAAGTGGTTCCATTCTAGAAATAAGAAAGTCATGTGGTCTTGCATCTTGGATGCAGCAAATAGAAACAATATGGCAAGAGGGGATACCCACATATGTGTATACGGCACCTCAGATTTAAGGCCACTCAGAGATAGTCCTGGGAGGCCCTACCTACTGGATTGTCTTGCCTTTTCAAATACGATACTCCACAGACATCCACATAAAAATTTTAATTTCTCACCCTTCCATCTGTCTCAGCTACACTTTTTTTCTTTTTTTTTGAGACAGAGTCTCATTTTGTCACCCTTGGTAGAGTGCCATGACCTCATAGCTCACAGCAACGTCAAACTCTTAGGCACAAGTGATCCTCTTGCCCCAGCCTCCTGAGTAGCTGGGACCATAGGCACCTGCCACAATGCTCAGCTATCCTTTAGAGATGGGGTCTTACTCTAGCTCAGACTGGTCTTGAACTCCTGAGCTCAAGCAATCCACCTGCCTTGGCCTCCCAGAGTGCTAGTATTACAGGTATGAGCCACCATGCCCAGCCCAGCCACACATTTTATTAAGATCTTCTGCCTTCATGGACTCCCAAGCTACTTCTTGTTTTCTTTTTTGTTTATTTGAGGAGGGCATTGTATCTTTGGTAGGCATCCTGGTTTTAGCAGATGCTTTTCAGAGATTTTCATAATAATACTTATCTGTCCACCCTCCTTTCCCCACAAGTAATGACCATGTGGATAGTATCAACCAGTATTGAAATCACATCTTTGCTGTTGGACTCCCTAAGTTAGTGTGATTACCTCAACCATTTAACTTTGATGTACCACTGTCCTCCTTTACCTACATAGCCTGGACAGTAGGGCTTCCAGCCCTGCCACCTCCTCCTCTTCCTAGCACATTAATGGCCCAGCCACTGGTTAGAACCTACGGGAGCTATAAGGACATCTGCATCCTTGCTATTCAAAATGTGGTTTCCATCAGCTCTACTTGGACTCCTTCTCAGACCTGGTGAATGATAAGCTGGATTTTAATAAGAGTTCTAGGTGACACTGGGACTGATTTAGAAGAACTTGCAAACATACCAGTAGCATAAGAAGGCCTGCAATCAAGATGTGGGAAAGGAAACCATGTTGGAGATGGAACACACTTCAGGAATATCCTTTATGGAGGAGGCCATCTGTTTGGGCCTTTGCAGCATTGGAGGCTGTTATCCTGACAGCATTCCCGTGCAAGCTATTTCCTAGCTTTAATTTTTACTCTGATTTTACTCTTTGTTTTTGACACTGCTCTGAGTGTGCTGAGAACCTACTATCAGAGTAAGCAACCATCTCGGATGGCTGAGACTGAGGCAGTTCCCAGAACATTGGAAATTCAGTTTTAATGAATGGTCCCCCTTTAACAGTGCTGGTGGGAATGTAAAGTAGTGCAGCCACTTTTGAAAACAATCTGACAGTCCCTCAATAAGTTAAATGTAGAATTACCATGTGGCTCAGCAACTCCATTCCTTAGGCTATTTCCCAAAGAATTAAAGTATATGCTTACATAAAAACTTGAGCAGGAATGTTCATAGTAATGCTATTCCCAATAGCGAAAAGGAGAAAGCAACCCAAATGTTCATCAACTGATGAGAAGACAAAATTTGCTTTAGCCATACAATGGAATATGATTTAGCCATAAAAGGAATAAAGTACTAATATATGCAACACCATAGATGAACTTTGAAAACACTATGCTAGTTACAAAAGTCCAGATATTACATGATTCCATTTATATGAAATGTTCAGAATTAGAAAAATTCATAGAGATAGAAAGCAGATTTATGGTTGCAGAGATCTGTTGGAAGAAGAAGCAGGGGATTGATGGGCACAGGGCCTCCTTTGGGGAGGACGAAAATGTTCTAGAATTAGGTAATGGTAATGATTGCACAATGCCATATCTTCCTGGAGAGGGCCTGGGTCAGAGGAGTGGATCTGACAACCCATTGTCCTCACAGATAGGAAGCTAATGGTTGTAGAGTCCTCTGGTCAGAGATCAGGGGACACTCGAGCCCTACCACACCAGAGCCAGGGTCTCAATAGATGCCCATGCTGTTTGATAGACAGGAGAAGGGACCAGTCAGTAGCAATACCTCAAACACCTGTGCTCATTCGGTCATATCTAAGAAAGGTTCTCTGGCTGGGAATCCAGATAACTCCGCTCTGGGGTCTCTGCCTCTGGGATGGGAGATTCACAAGAAGCCACAACAGGCATCCAGATTCTAGCAAATAGGTTTTCAAGCCACCTCAGCAGCCCTTGCTCTTTTTCTGTCTCCTATTGGGCCTCCTGGGCCTCAGTTTCACTTTTTGTTTAAACTATTCTTAAACCCCGATCCTCACCCAATATACTTGTGGATTTTACTCATCAACTGGTAAGGAAGAAGCTTCCACTTCTGACAGTTCCTGAACCCTCACATGAGGCAGGGACATTCCCTGGCCCTAACTGTCAGAGAAGTATTAGACAGAGATGACAATTAAGGGGTTAGTGGTATTAGGGAAATCATTAAAACTGGAGACCTAACTGGATAAAAAGGAAAAATCTAGAAATTTGGTTTCACTGGATAAAAAGTAATAATAATTGAATTCATGAAAATGTTTATCATCTATATTTAATTGCTCTGTAGTATAAAATGACTATTTATATTGGTAAGTATGCATTATATTAATATATTGTCACTTTAGATTTCTCCATTTAAGCCTCAATGAATTTACTCAGCCTTCATAACTTATTGCTGGTACAGCTTAGTCATCTGTTTCCAGCCTAGAGAATGAGTGGCCTATTCCTCGGGCTTATGAGCCATCAGTTCTACACCTTGACATTGTGCCTGGAGATGCAGAGCAGAGTAGGAGTAGTTTGGTGGTTTCTCTGCCCAAGGTTGAGTAAACAGATGTCCTAGAGTTGATTTTCCCCAGAATAATTGCATACAATGAGCACAAATGTTTAATTAATCAAGAATCTTGGGCTTATTATCTTTTCTCTGGGCTTCTGCTGATAATGACCCAGAGGAAAATTCTTTTCCTTTGTGGGAATGATATTTTATTTAAAGGTTTTCATTTCATCATCTGATCCTTCCCCACCCCCACGCCTTCTCTAGTAAGGAAGAGAGAAAGAGACTGAAAATGAATACCTGTGACCATTAACAAAAGGAAGGCACACTCACGCTCCAGACTGTGAGAGGCAGCGTGGCCAGATGAAGGGCATTTTCACCACTCAAGTCAGTCTCAAAGCTGCGCTGAAGTCAGAATAATTTAATACTTTATATTCACTTGGTGCAAACTTTTCTCTCCAAAATCAAAGTTGGGAAGAAGGAAAGGGAGGTAAGAAAAGGTTTGACAATACAAGGGGATGTGAAATCAGGTTTGAGTTCTAAGGACTAAACATCACAGTACAGGCTGATTCACTAATGAAGGACCCATTCGCCAAACCTGGTGCACAGTGCAAAGCATTAATCAGGACGTTGTTTGCATGAAAGGCCTGAGTTTTCCAGTGGGTAATCATCAGGGAAACCCAGTCAAGGGCGAACAAGGACGGCAGCTCTGATTAATTAAAGATCTGAACCCAGGCTAAAAGCAAGGCTTACCTTGTTGCTTGCGTAAGAGCTATTGATATTAATGCCGCACATGGAATGGGGAAATATTGTCTGCTAAAATCTGCTCTGCATGGGAAGCTTGATATTGAGGGCATATCAAGTTATGTCTTTTTATAAAATTACATTTTTCCTAAGTGTAGGGGGTTCCGGGCAGAGTGATGGTACACATAGTTCTTCTCTTCAAAGGAGACAGCATTTAAAGCTAGCCTTGAAGCATAGGTTAAATTTGATGCCTGGGAAAAGGCTGTACTGAGAAGGGCCTTCCAGGGAGAGGGCACAGCATGAGGAAAAGTAGGATGCTTAGAGCCATAGGATATATCTTGATAGCCATGTGGTTCGATCTGATCAGAAGCCAGGGACTGTAAGGTCAGTGGGAATCAGTGTTGCAAAGAGAACATGCCAGACTTTGAGCTTCATTTGGAAAGCCATAGGAATTACTGGGATTTTCTTGGGTAGTTCCCAGATGAACTATTTGGAGTAGTAGTGCGCTTTGGTGATTGAGTAGGAGAGAGACTGAGCAGCAGCGGGACCTGCCAAGATGGTACCTGGCAGCGCAGGTTCTAAGGAATTGGCAGCTAAAGAGCAGGTCCAGTTCAAAAGAGCAGCACAAAAAAGAGCTATGGTGTGGGTTGCCAGGTAAAATATAGGGAACCTGTACTTGGGACACACACTAAAACTTATTTGTTGTTTATCTGAACAAACTTAACTTACCATACCATATTTTTCTGAAACCTGGCATCCCTAGCTGCTGGTGTGGCAGCTCTGTGAATGCACCTCTCAGGTCTCCAATTGTAGAACAGCATTGACCGGGGCCTCCACTGCTGTACTCTGAAGTTGCCACATTTGTGTCAAGGCTGTGATTACTGGGGGCTCCTCGGTGGCAGAAGAGCTAACCAGAACAATTCTTTAATGCACCCAGGACTTTGGCTCCAGGACTTCCTGAAGGTTTTGCTGAACTTGCCTTAGCACTGCAGCCTAAGATACTTCTACCCACCCCCTTCCTTCCCATTCTCCTTTTCATCTTCACCGGTCAAACCTGCACTGCAGTCTGATGACTCCCCCACATTCTTTGGCTCTGTCCACATTTTCTTTCTAGGCACTTTCCTAGTTAAATGCCTTGCACATCTAATCCTGCCTTGGAATCTACTTCTTAGAAGACCTGGACCCATATATCTGGTGTCTAAATGGAAGATGTCAGAAACTAGGCTAATTTTCAAGTTGTTAGCTGAATAGGAACCACTGAGGGCAATAAGACAGCAGGTGGCAAAAGGAGAGGGACACAGGACAAAATTTTCTGGTTTGAGTTAGTTTTACTTAGTTCTTTTATTTTTTGTGTGTGTCAAAGTCTCACTATGTCACCTTTTGTAGAGTGCTTTGGCATCACAGCTCATAGCAACCTCAAACTCTTGAGTTTAGGCCATTCTCTTGCCTTAGCCTCCCATGCAGCTGGGACTATAGGCATCTGCCACAATGCTCAGCTACTTTTTTTGGTTGCAATTATCATTGTTATTTAGCTGGCCCAGGCCAGGTTTGAACCAGCCAGCCTCGGTGTATGTGACTAGCACTGTAACCACTGTACTATGGGAGCAGAACCATTTTTGCTTAGTTCTTGATGCACCTCCAAATCATGCCTAATAATTGAAAAATACTTGCATTTCTTACCCACAAATTCTCTGATTCAGGTCTTTGATATTGTTCATCTCTGATTTAAATGTACATTCTTGGTTGAAAGACCTTGTTTTAAAGAGCCTAGTCTGGAGTGGTAACTGATAAATTGGAAATGACTTTGGAGGCCTGTGCTGAGAAGAGCTTTGTCAAGGCTCAGGTGAGAAGAGCACTGGGACTGATTAGCATGGTCTGTCAAGGTTGAGGGCATGGGAGCACAGGATGAAGGCCATGTGTTTGTCAGCCCAGCCCATGTGGATGATCTCTCAAAGACATCCTGTGCCTGAAAGGAGGCAATTGCTTACATAAAGAGGAACTCAAGGGTAAGAAAGAAGCAGGAGTCCCTGACATAGCACTGAGGCAGCCAGGATTGGAGAGGAAAAGTTAGGAAGGCAAATGTGAAATTTGGGAACTAGAATGAGAAAGACTTCAGAGCCAAATTGATGCACAGGGTAAAGAAGAAGAGAGATAGGATGCTGAAGTTTTAATGAAAAGCATGTACATGTTCAACTAGCTCCTTGCCAACTGGAACCATATAGAAGCTTGAGCTGCTATCACAAAATACCTTAGACTGGGCAATTTATAAACAACAGAAATTTACTACTTTAAGTTCTATAGCCTGGGAAGTCCAAGGTCAAAGGTCTGGCAGATTTGGTGTCATTAGATGGTACCTTCCATTCATCCTCACATAGAGGAAGGGGAAGGCAGCTCTCTAGGGCCTCTTTTATCAGGGTACTCATCCCACTAGTGAGAGGACAGCCCCCTTTACCTGTCATCCCCCAAAGACCCGACCTTCTAACATCATCACCTTGGTAATTAGGTTTCAATGCATAAATTTAGCAGAAGCATGTGGACACAAACATTTAAATGATAGCTGATTGGTAATTGAGTTCCTATTCATTTATTTATTTATTTATTTATTTTTTGAGACAGAGCCTCAAGCTGTCACCCTGGATAGAGTGCTGTGGCATCATAGCTTACAGCAACCTCCAATTTCTGGACTCAAGCGAGGCTCTTGCCTCCGCCTCCCAAGTAGCTGGGACTACAGGCACCCACCACAACGCCCAGCCATTTTTTGCATGCAACCATCATTGTTGTTTGGCGGGCCCGAGCTGGATTCGAACCCACCAGCTCAGGTGTACATGGCTGGTACCTTATCCCATTGAGCCACAGGCACTGAGCCTTGAATTCCTCTTTAGATAAGCAGCAGCAGCAGCGACAGTGACAGCAGTGATAGTCATCACCAGTCTGATTTTCTATTTTCAATGGGCACTGCACTTGCATCTTTTTGTGTGAATGGAATATTTGGATGAATAGATAAACATACAGGTTCATATTAAGCTCTGTTCATATTTGTTCTTTATATATAGGAATGTATATAGCAATTTCATCTGTTCTGCAGCACTTCACAAAAAATTCCAGTATATATCCTACTGTAAGTGTCTATCGTTCTATTTATCTTTATTAGAAAAAGCATGTTTGTATTTAAAGTGGGTTTAGATTAAGAATAGGAACAACACTCAACCTTCAAGAGTAGTAGTTTTCATGGTGTAATAAAGGCAAAAGAACATCTGTCTGGCCATGCCTCACACCAGGAGGTCCCCTGCTTTGTCCTGCGCACACCCACAGGGTGGGGAGAGGTGACAGAGCTCTGGGTTTGTTACCACAGAATTCAGAGGACCTGACTCATTTCCCTTCTCAAGCTTCAGGCCCGGTTTGTGGTGGTGGCTCACCACGCTGGCAAGGAGCTTGCCTTCCCTACCATTCCAGCTCCATGTGACCTCTTCCCAAGGTGCCAGCTCCTGGCTTTCCATCTGGGGGACACATTCTTTTTCAAGAGGGTGGAGAGAAAATCAACACGAAGATTAATGGACTTTATAGCTGGAAGAGAGTGAAAATACTGGAAACCAATGATTCAACTTTCAGGGGCACAAGAATATACTGGAGACAAGAAGAACAGCCCAGTCTAGTTCTGAGGCCAGAGCTTTGAGTTTAAGAGCTCATTTAGAGAACTCTGTGCATGCAACGTGGCCCTGAAATAGTTGTTGAATGCTGCCCACATTCTCCTCTTTCTTAATGGTGGTGGTGTGGGTTGAGCTTTAAAATGAATTTTATGTTTAAGGGAGCATTCATTTGAAAATAGATTCTTCAGCTTGCATTTATAAAAATAACCTCTCCCAGCTGGAACACAAACACATGTCCCACATATGTGGGCATTCTGTTGGGTAACATGCTACTGAACACCACACAAAAGTAAATTATTAATATAATTTCAAGTAGCATGGGAAATTTCTAGTGAATAGTAAATTCAATATTTCACACAATGAAAGCTTTAAAAAATGCCCAGTACCAATCTAATAATTTGTGTTATGTTGTACATACACTGGCCAGTAGCCCCACTCTTTGCTGAATAAGTCACCAATAATGTAGCCCAACTACAGGCATGGTGTTTATTGTGATGTACTAAATTACCTGAATCAGTTGTACTGAATTTCTCTCCATAAACCCAACTTGTTCGCTACCACAGTGCTGTTCTCTAAACTAGATTTGTATAGGGCTTTAGGGAAATCGGATGGCCAGTTAAGTTAGTCACAGGTGTGAATTTCTTACAGGCCTCCTGAGGACTGCCCAGAGAATGTTTCCCAGCTGCAAGTGGCACACTGAATCCTAATGTGTAACCACTTCCCGGCTGCCAAACCGGGTCATTTTTGATAGAACCTAACTGGGTGGAACACGTTGAGGTGGGGTATATGCTATGCCCATGAGCTATTGTTGTGCCCCCAGCCAGGGCTCTGCAGGGATGTGCCACTCACGGGCTGAGCTGGACAGCAGACCCTCAGCAGGGCAGGGTGAGCTTGCCCTTATTCACTACTGCTGACTTTCCAGCAGGCAGAGCTCAAGTCACAACATGGCGCCAAATGGGCCCCGAGAGAAAGATTTTTAAAGGCCTTTCTGTCCAGGAATGCACCAGTGCCGAGGCAGGGAATGTTATGCACGGCATGCATGGATGGGCTTTCAACCCACCCAAGTCCAAAGCTCATTTTCTCTCTGGGAGAGAGGAAGGTGGTGGGGGAGGGAGCCAGGAGGGTCGGGTGCTGCCAATATTTGAGTGGGAAGGGCCCTCCTCTGGAATGAGCATGCTGGCAGAGGAATGAATTTTAGAAATGTTGTGGTGAGCAAGATACCAGGATTTATTTTAAAACGAAAGATTTATGAAAATGGCCTGGTACCAGAAGCGGGGAAAAGGCTGGAGAGTTGAAATAGACGATGGTTTGCAACCTCGGATGATGTGGAGAGAGAGACAGGCCGGTCAGGAGGGAAGGACTGGTGGCCAGAGGTGAGAGCCCAAGAGGAGAGTTTCAGGGAGGGTACAGTGCAGCCAGTGTGCAGCCCCGGCCCCTTGCCCTGCTTCCACGCAGTTCCCCTGACCTGGGAATGGGTTTCCACATCTGTGCAGGAAGGGGTAACTGAGACACATTTGCAAGGCAGACATCCAAGTTGGCTCCAAGAAGCAGATAGGTAGGCCAGGGGCAAGAAGGAAAGCAGCAGATGGAAACATACCGCAAGGATGGGGAGTGATGCCCAGGCCCTGAGGAAGGAAGGAATCAGGGCAGCTGTAGGATGGAGAAGAACAGGGACTAATGGGCAGGCTCTGTGGGGCCTGAGTTCCAGGTTTAATCAGCTCTTAAGTTTTCTATCCTGCCACAGCTCCTGCCCAAGATCCATTCAAGGGCAATTCCAGTTGGTCTAGCCTGGGTGTTGGCCAGAGGAGAGCGCCTACACCATGAACCACAGAGGAGAGTTCTCCAGGAGAAAGCTGGGGGTCTCTCACCGGAGAAAAAGGGGATAGAGCTGGGTAAACAAGAAGATCAGTGTCCACTGTACAGGGTTAGGAGAAAACCTCTCCCAGCCATCA
This sequence comes from Arctocebus calabarensis, assembly GCA_963573935.1. Taxonomy (NCBI): domain Eukaryota; kingdom Metazoa; phylum Chordata; class Mammalia; order Primates; family Lorisidae; genus Arctocebus; species Arctocebus calabarensis. The sequence goes on along the minus strand of CAUYON010135111.1, from coordinate 1,726 downwards.
TCTCAGGCACAACGGACTCATAGAACAGGAGGGTGATATTGCTGCTTCGTATGAGTCACTGCACTCTCTTCGCAATTGCCCTGAGAGAGGAAACCCAGGGCAGAGACACTCAGGAAATTGTCTGGGGTAAAGACCCAGTTGTGGAGCCCCAGGGCTGGTACCCTGGTCCTGGTTGTCGGGGTGCCCACACAGGGAACTTGAGGGAGAGGGGAGTGTAGTGGTGTTTTCCGGCCTCAAGCTGCCCCAGAACTCTGAATGTTTGAGATAGGCAAGGTAGAATATTTTCACTTAATTAAGCTCCTTGATAGAAATTTGAAGACTGTGCTTATCTTATAAATATTTTCAAGAATGTCTGAAGAGAGAAATGTGCCCCCAGTGGCATTTCTGGAAAGAATTACCTGGGGAAAGGAAGGCACAACATGTGCCAACAGGTGCGAGGCTGGGTCACATTCTTTGAGCCACAGCAGAGCGCCTCTTTGTTTCTGTGATGAGATGAGTCTTCGTTGTTGTGTTGCTGAGTTCCCACCAATGGCCTATGAGCCCTTTTTGTAAAGAGGTGAAAGATTTAATGGTTTAAAAAGGGAGGCCACCTAATTTGACACACATTTAACACACACATTTGACACATTCTGCACATTCTTGTGCTTGAATAATGCCACCTGTAAGCTAGTAAGATGGTGTTTTCTACGGGTGGCAAACTGCCCTTTTTGCCCCATCATGCGGAGGGAGGTCTCACGCATTTTTGCACAGTAATTTGATTTCATATGAGAACAACTGCCCGGAGCTACTGTTGGGAATGCAACCCAGGGTTCCATGTTGATACCATTAGTGGTATTGGGTGTTTCAGGGCCCGTGACATAGTTGTGTTTTCTTGAATTCCCCAAGGAAGCCTCCATGCATGAATTCTTTCCATCAGAACAGGCGGGGGCTCCCATTCTTGCAATCTCACTGTTGTGATAGAGACCACCCGGATCCTGGGGGACAGGTGAAAATGTGTGTTTTTAAGAGCTAAAATAGCCTGAAACTTTGGCTAACAAAGCATCCCTAGGTTTCACATCAGCACTACAATCATCTTCTTCATGATGAGGGTTTTGTTTTCCCAGACTTTTTACGTAAGAGTCCTCTAGTCGGTTTTCAATTTCTACAGGACCAAGGGTTAGCATGGACAGTGGGGTCTAACCTCTCCTTTCCCTGAGGCACCTTAATAAATATGTGCTTTGAATAGAAATATCACATACTTCATGTGCAAACACAGTTTCAAATTAAGTCTTTCAACCAGTTGGCCACCTCTAACTCCTTTTCTAAAGAAATTTTGGAGATTCCATTAGTAGGCTGAAACTAATGAACTATATACTTAGAATAAAGAAAACCTGGCCATTACAGCATTTGTATAGGACTATTTTCTTAGCTCTCAAGTTTTGACTGCAGCTCTCAGTTAATCCAAATATCTATTTTTATCTTAAAAATAAGAAGATATTAATAAAGAATGCATAGGATGATTTGAAGTATAAATATTTTAATACATAATTAATGTGAGTATTATTATATACCAAAAACTAATATAGTGGATTCGTTTTTAAAATTTTCAGTTCCAGGCTCGGTGCCTGTGGCTCAAGGGGCTAAGGTGCCAGCCACGTACACCTGAGCTGGCGGGTTCGAATCCAGCCTGGGCCCGCCAAACAACAATGATGGCTGCAACCAAAAAATGGCCGGGCGTTGTGGCAGG
>CAUYON010135110.1:0-12278 GCA_963573935.1 Arctocebus calabarensis | reverse complement strand
ACTTTATTCCCTTTTTTTTTGAGACAGAGCCTCAAGCTGTCACCCTGGATAGAGTGCTGTGGCATCATAGCTCACAGCAACCTCCAATTCCTGGGCTCAAGCGAGTCTCTTGCCTCCACCTCCCAAGTAGCTGGGACTACACGTGCCAGCCACAACGCCCGGCCATTTTTTGGTTGTAGCCATCATTGTTTGGAGGCCCGGGCTGGATTCGAACCCGCCAGCTCAGGTGTACGTGGCTGGCGCCTTAGCCCGTTGAGCCACAGGCGCCGAGCCTTCCTTGCCCCTTTTTGACCTTTATTTTAATGGTCTGTCTCTGTGATCTTTCTTTGAGTACTAGGAAGCAAATGCATAAAAAGTAAATAACATTAATGTTCATATCTTGCTGAAAAATACCGTTTTCCTTAAGAAGTTATGTCTACTTGACACCATAGCACTCAACCCCAAGGTGACAGAGTAAGACTCTGTCTCAAAAAACATTCTTTTAAATAAAAAAATAGAAATAAAGATTGCAATATTTTAACTCAGCTGCTGAGTGACTTTCATTTAGCAAGGTTTTGAAACTAATTAATACAAATTTTTTTCTGAGACTTATTTTAAAAACTAGAAGGAAAACAGAACGATTTGAGCGCTTTATCCTATTCTGAACAGATCACTTATGTAGGCAATTGTAATACTGTCTCAAGTAGTGTTATAACTAAGGTTTCAAAGGACGTTATAAAACCTGCCTTCGTCTATAGGAAGATAAATGGTCAGGAGAGGGGTGAGTCAAACCTCAGTGGAACGTCAAAAACATTTTTCCGGTTTTTCAAAGATAATTTTACATGTTTTTAATTTTTGTACTGTTTCTAAGTTTGGAGACATGAATCGTGCAACTATCAGCTATTATATCACTTTCTTTTCTCTTTATTATTATATTACCTTCTGGTACCTGGTACAAGTAAAAACTCAAATGAGTGTATTCTACATCTTATTATTAGCTAATAAAGTATCTGATGGAAGAGAACTTAAATATATTAATTGGAATGAAATGTGTGCATTTTGTGTAGCAACTTTAAAGGAACCAAAAGAAGTCACATGAGTGTTTTAGAACCTAGTCTGACTTAAACTAAGTAATATAATTTTAAAATTCTAATCCATCAATAGGCCAAAGACTTGTTGAATTTAAAATGACTTGCTGAGAGAATGTATTTTAATTACAAACAAACTTGAATATTTTCTAACAACAATTTAGAACGTGAAAATAATTCCCAAACCTCAACCAAACCGATAATTATTTGATTTTCATTTTAGCTCTCTAAGCCTATAGATTTTCTTTATTTATCACCTTATTTATTTGTTTTTTAAAGACAAGTTCTCACTATATTGCTTAGGGTGGTCTCAAACTGCTCACTTCAAATGACCCTCTGCCTCAACCTGCCAAAGTGTTGGGATTATAAGCATGCACCACTGTGCTCAACTTAACAAACATCTTACTTAAAAGTTATCACAGATGTATCATCCTTCAAATTTAATCGAGAAGATTTCATTTTTATTTTTATTTATTTATTGAGACAGAGTCTCACTCTGTTACCCTGGGTAGAGTGCCTTGGCATCATAGCTCACGGCAACTTCAAACTCTTGGGCTTGAACAATCCTTTTGCCTCAGCCTCCCAAGTAGCTGGGACTACAGGCACCTGCCACTGTGTTTAGCTACTTTTCCTATTGTTAGTAGAGATTGGGTCTCACTCTTGCTCAGGCCACTCTCAAACTCCTGATCTCAAGCAATACTCTCATCTGAACAATGCTACAGGAATGAGCCACTGCACCAGGCAGGATTTTTTTTAAGGTGGTTTATAATAAGACATGTGTAATGACATGGACGGAACTAGAGAACATTATGTTAAGTGAAACAAGCCTAGCACTGGAAGATAAATCCTGCCAAACAGGTGCAAACATATAGTTAGTCAGAGAGAATGAACAATATTTGGTGACACAACAAAGTGACTATAATTAACACTAAGTTAGGGCATACTTTAAAATAACTAAAAAAGTGGAATTGTGATGTTCCTAACACAAAGAAATGATAAATGCCCAAGGTGATGGATACCCCAGTTACCCTTATTTGATTAATTCACATTGTAAGCCTATATTAAAATATCGCATATACCCTATACAGATATTCAACTTTATATACCCATAATAATTCTAAATTAATTTTAAAAAAAGACTTGTAGTTCTTTTTTGCCGTCCTTTTTGGCTTTCTGCATTTGAATCTGCCAGCCAAGTTTGAGTTGATTTGTCTGAGAAGTTAACCTGTACAATGAAACTGCCTATAGACTACAGGATACGGCCACATTTTCTGTGCTGTTTGAGCTCTTACTTGCACCTGGGTGACCAACCTGCTTGTCTTTCTGTGCCTGGAAATGAATTTGGCTCCAAAGACAGATGCTGTGTTGAAACCTCTGTTGAAAATAGTTTCATCCATTGTTGCTTACAAGGGGACTGTGTGGCCGGGCCCTTGTGGTTTACCTGCCACACTCCTTTACAACTCTGGAGCTCAAACCTGACCCTGAAGTACTCACTCAAAGAAAGCGATAATAGCCCAGCCTCTGCCATGGCTCCCTCCTGAGCCAGTGATGCTGAAGGTGGCTTTTGTAAGAGGGGCACTTGAATTAGAGGCTGGGCTGAGATGGGACAGACAGAAGCGTGGCTATAAAGCAGTGTGATTACTTTCAGCTCTGGTAGGATTGGACCATGGGAGCTGCAGGTAACCCATGAGTGTATCTCTGCTTTATCCATTTTCCATACCAGGATTTGGTTAGTTTTTAAGTATTTCCTAAATGATTATCTTCACATTAAGATTGTCTTTTTAAAAGTTTTATAACTGTCTCATTTGCAGTAAACTTCATTTATGTTCTGAGAATGACGCTTGGACTTGGAGCAAAATAATCTAGAATAATATTAAAGGTAAGGGTTGTAACCTACCTGCAGGGCTTTTTTGAGCAATGGTCAGATATAGACAAAGAAGAATGGGTTATTTTCACCCTCAGAATTCATGCAACACTGGAAATAACACGAACTGGGCAATAACACTAGCCATAACTATTTGTATTTTGGACATGTTCAGTGCATAGAAATTAGAGAAGAGAAAGGTATTATGATTTGACAGTCCATAACCACTAAAATATCCCATCTAAAAGTTGGTCAGAACTAGAACTATTCTCCTCCATCTTTTTCGTCCCAACTCTCCCCAATTGGAGGAGGGTGATTTAGAAAGTTAAACTAGAGAAGGGTAAGAGCTGATCCAAGACCTTATGAAATAAATTGTACAGAACACAAAGACAAAGAAACATTTGCATTTTCTCAAAAGACGTTTTTTGTGTATGACAGAGAACATGAATTCTTGCCACCTCGAAGAGGAAAATAGTAGGTGTGTTTGGGGCTCATGAGCAATTTTCTGAAGAGTGGTTCATAACTTCATCAGATTCACATGGGCACTTATAATTTAAAGAGTTTATGTGTCAACTAGTTGTTGGCAGAAGGTTGAATCTCCCACACCATGACAGCATCTTCCTGCTAGCCCTTTAGCTGGGATGTCCAAAAGTGATGTTTAGCTCCAGCAGGATTTCCAGCTACAGTGAGCAAGTCAGATGCAGATCCTGGAGAGTAAGCTATACACACCAGAGGAGTAACAACGTAAGGAGGCGACGTAAACAAACCTCTCAGGATATCATCAAGCACGCAGGAGCAATGTATTTCATAGTAGACAGCTATTGCTCTAAAAATACCTATTTCCCTCACCAAGGGAGCAGGGTCACTGTCAGAGATGCCTCAAAGCCTCATTCTGACTTTCTCTGGACAAAGCGCACAGGAATTGAGAACAGGAGGAATTTTCTCTCCCAATGCTACCCACACTCGGCCTGGTCCCAGCCATGAGGCCCCCTCACCTGCTAAATTCTCCACAGCGTCTTTCTTTGTTGCATTCACTACTTACTTGCGGCCAATACATTTTATTTTATTTATATGACATGCCATTCCTACTCGCCCAACAGATTTGAAGCTGCAACCTTTATGTAAGCAGTGCTTTCACTGAACGATAAGACAGGGCTAGCCCAGGGATCACTGCCACGCTGAAACCACAGGTCTCTGTGAAAATTGATTGACAGTCATGAACACTCACCACGGAAACATGTCTCCTTGCCCCACCCAGTGGAGCATCAGTACAGGCATGGATCTCACATCAAGAATCCCTGTTTCCATTTGGTCCCACAATTCCATTATTAGATATCTACCCCAAAAGAAAAAATAACATTTTAACACGGGACATTTGCCCTAGGATGTTTATTGCAGTTCAATACAGAATTACCAAGATGTGGAATCAACCCAAGTGCCCATCAACCCATGAACAGATTAATAAACTGTAGTACATGTATACCATGCAATAAAGAAAAGATGGAGACTTTACATCTTCTGTGTTTACCTAGATGGAGCTGAAACATTCTTCTAGGTAAAGTCTCACAAGAATGGGGAAAAAAATATCCAATGTACTCAATACTAATATGAAACCAATATATAAACAACTATAGGCCCACACTAAAGAAAAACACATGTATAGTCTAATGAGGGGGAGGGTGAAGGGGAAGGGGAGGGGGACAAGAGGAAGGCTGATTGGCAGAATCTCATCTAAAGTGAAAACATGAGGGTTTCAGCACGCCCCTGGGTGAAAGGCTCAACTACAACTTGAACTTTACCTTAGAAACAAAAACAATGGCACCTAAACATGTGTACCCTCATATTGATCTTAAATAAATAAATAAATAAATAAAGGAAAACAGAAAGCAATCCCTGCTCCAGAACAGAAGTTTTCAACATTTCATGACATTTGGGACCAGAAAACTCTTTGTTGTGAGTCTCTCCCATGCCTTGTAGAACATTTAGCTGCATCCCCGGTCTGTACCCAGCAGACAGCAGCGGCAACCTCCCTGCTCATGTGTGACAACCAGAAGCCCCTTCAGACTCTGCGACATTGTCCTTCCCCAGCTGAGAACCCCTGAGCTAGAGACACCACAATGGAACTTTATGAAATCATCTCCCAGGTGGAAGGAAGACCTCTCGTGCCTCCAGTGTGACCAGACTCTAGGTTCACACGCGAGACGAAAGCGAATGACTCTTGAACGTGACATTTTCATGTTCATGCCCTCACTTTAGCATCACGACAACCTAGTGCAGTAGGTGGCCACAAATGAAATAGGTAGTGTCTTAATTCATTTCTGTAGCTATAACAAAATTCCTGAGATGATATAGTTTATAAAGAACAGAAACTTACTGCACACAGTTCCCGAGGCTGGGAAGTCCAAAACCAAGGTGCTGGGAGTGTCAGTGTCTGGCAAGAGCCTCCTTGCTGCCCCCTCACATGGCGGAGCGATGGACACTGGGTCCTCACGAGGGAAAGCAAGAGGAGTGAAGGGCCTGGGCTGCTTCCCTCCCGCCCTTTCATAAGGCACTAATTCATTCTCAAGGATGAAGCCTTCCTGATTTAATCACATTCCCCAAAGGACTGCCACTGCAGGATTAAGTTTCAACATGAGTTTTGGAGGGGACACTCATTCAAGCCATAACAAGTAGCAAGTGCAGCTGTATAGCTGAGTCTTCTGATTCCAGGACGTGTGAAGAGCTGAGTTCTAATCAAGGTTCTGGTTCTTCATCAGCCACACAGGACCTGTGCTGTCTGTGACTCAGCTCTGTGTTGCTCCGGTGCGTAGCAGAAAGGACACATCTGCCTGTTTCACGAGAGTGTTACAGGAACACATGAGCTACTGCTGAGGGACAGGGCTTTGAAGGCCACTAAAGCCAGTTCAAATGTAAGGTGATATTAAACTGGAAAGTATCCATCAGCCTATAAAACTTACATGGACAGCAGCACCTTGAAAGCATCTTTATGAACAGAATCTCTGGAAATGATTATACTTGAACAATATTAATAACTGGAATGGCCCGCAGTTTGGCTGCCACACCTGACACTGAGTTTCTCTGTACAGTCCCCTAGAGCAGGCCTATCTAGGGTCAGCTGTCAGTGTTCCAGAAAGAAGTCACTCTAGGAAGAACTAACGCGAGCTAACAATAGCTGGCCTTGTTACTTTGTGTCCGTTTCCAAAGGCTTTATTGGATTTTCAGCACAACAGTTGACACTGTTGAATATAAGGACAATACCCTTCCATGACTCTATAAATAAATAATAAATACAGATGAGTTAGCCGCATCTTGCTTGTGGCTTAAAAACAAAAAGCCACTTGGCTCTTTAAAATGAGTGTACACGCAGGTGAGCCGGTGTGATGGGTTTTGCCTCATTAGACAGCTTGTCACCGAGCATGCCAGTGACATTACACCATCATAAAGGTGTTGGTTATTCCTTGCAGAGCCTGTGGGCGAGGTCAGGTGCTATCACTTCTAGTGTTGGCTTCAGGGGTGCCATGGAGGTGGGCGGTCAGCAGCTGTCCAGGCATAGATGCTGTCTTTGGGGTCCTCTCCCTCAAGGCTGTGGGCTTCCAGAATGATGTTTGACCTTATTCCATTGCTGTTTGGGGCCCTCGAGGACAGAAAAATCACGCTCATCCCCTGTAGTCACTTGCTCAGCTAATTTTTCACCAATTATGTCTAATTTGCATTGTTTCGGGACAGAGGAAGAAAAATGCTCTCTTCAGGGGGTTTTGGAGAATGTTCAGGAGATTTAAAGCGCGAGGCTGCCCCGTTCTCAGAGAGGTCAGCACACCTGCCTCATACTGAGGTCGGCCAAGTGGTACCACACCTTCAGTCTACTTGTGAGAAAGATGAACCACTCCAGGGAGGGGGAAATGCAGCAGAGCAGGAGGTGCAGAATGAGCGAGGAGAGCAGGTGCACCGGGCTGGAGATGGCCGCAAACCTGGAGAAACAATCACAAACAGCCCTGAGGGTTACTGCAGAGTGATGAAGAAAGGCCAGAAAGGGACTAAAGTGGAACGGGCTGTTGTTTCAGACTTAATGGCCGGGATTTTGACGCCATTGACCCTGAAAGGGGCCTGTGCTGCGGACGGTGAGGGTTGGGGAAGTTCACATCAGACTAGAAGGAGAAGAAAATCTTTGTCTGTCTGGAGCCAGGGTTGAGTCTGGTGAGCCCGTGTCCTGCGGGGCATGCGACACTTTGGGTGGTGCGGGAGGAGGGCCGCCCCTCCAGCCTGCCTGCTAGCAAAGTGAGCTTATAGAAACAGCAGCGTGGTGTTTTAGCAGAAAGGAACGAAACATCTACTGCCTGCCTGCTCTGAGCTTCTCCCAACTCGAGAATGGCCAGAGTCTGTGCTTAAAATACTTCCCCCATAGAAGCCAATCCTTCTTTCCGGATCCAAGCGATAAGAGGATATTGAAAAAAGCCACAGTGGATATGTGCGTGGGGGAGAAACCTTTTGAGATGTTAGGGGGCAGCTGTATGTTGCTGTTGAGTTACCTGGAAGAAGGTGGTGTGCGACACTGTGCAAACGATTTCCAAGCCCCCAGCAAGGACAGTGAGGGGCCAATAGGCAGGGGCTTCAGGAGACATTCTGCTTACAGACAGGGCTAAGATGACACAGAGCAGCCTCAAAGTGGGCTAGGTAGACCTGAAGACCAAAAGGCAGTGGATGGCTCGGCGCCATTGGCTCAACGAGCTAAGATGTCAGCCACGTACACCTGAGCTGGGGGGTTTGAATCCAGCCCGGGCCCGCCAAACAATGACGGCTGCAACCAAAAAATGGCTGGGTGTTGTGGTGGGCGCCTATAGTCCCAGCTACTTGGGAGGCAGAGGCAGGAGACTCGCTTGAGCCCAGGAATTGGAGGTTGCTATGAGCTGTGATACCACAGTGCTCTATCCAGGACAACAACTTGAGGCTCTGTCTCAAAAAAAAAAAGAAGGCAGTGGAAACATGGAACTTTCAACAGAAGCAGCTCGGCAGCACTCCGTGAAAAAAATGTACAAATGGCTGTTACATTGGCTATGGATACAACCCTGCACCGAGCCGGATAACGAATAGATGCTCCCTTCCACTGATGCCTGGTTGATTCTTAGATTACCCATGGGGAGAGGTCATAAGAAGGGCAAGGAAAACATCTGAACTTTTTTCCCAAAGTAAAGCAAGAAATACTTAGTAACATCATTTATATTCAATTGGCAATAACAAGATTTCTGCTATCAGCAGAAATGAGGGCTCAAGAACTAAGTGTAGTTATAAAGTTTCATTTTTACACACTTGACTTTATGACTATGAAATTCACATCCTCTCCCGGGGGCTGTGTTGGGATGAAGGGGCTGGGCACCCCACGCTTAATGCAGGGGGACAGCAGCACCAGCTGAAGTGCCACGTATCGGATGCACCGCCATCACCCACAATGGGGAGCGCCAGGGGACACCAAGGGAACTACCATGGCAGCGCCTGCACCAGGTCCCCAGGGATCCCTCACATTCCTGCGGAACACTTTGAGAGCCCAGCTTCTAGCAATCAAACTGAGAGGGCCGGCCACAGTATTTCACCTCACACAGTAAAGGCTACTGTCGTTCAGTGAGGGTCACAAAAGCACCGTGCATGCTGAGTAGGTAGAAGGTTTTGCATTTTCTTGCCATTTTACTCAAGTCTGCATGACATTTTAGCATGTTTCATTTTTCTAGAACTCAATCCCCATCTCAAGCCCCATTCTGCTTGATGGTAGAAAATGTCATCTTAGGCAGTTATAGCCTTTCTCCATCATTTCAGGCACAAAATTCCCTCCAGGCCCACCTTTCTCTCTGGGGAACCATGTGGTCGCAAACGTGCCTGCATGTTGAACCTCTCTGACATGTCCCACTGGCCTCCTGGCACAGCAGTGCTGCTAGCCCACTGCCTCCTCTTGGCCTGTCCCCTCCCTAGGGCACAAAAAATTCCCAATGATCCACTGATCTGGGGCACAAGAAGAGTCAGGGCTGTCCTGGGTCCTACTGCAATTTGAACTCTACAACACTGCCTCCCCCCATAGGAGGTGCAGAGGGGACCAAGGCCTTGAAGACTTCCTCTGGCCTCATCCACACGGGGAGGCCCGGCTCCCTCTGCCTTGGGCTTCCAGATCATAGGTTCCACCACTGCCCCCAGCTTCCCACTCAGCTGAGTGACCATCAGGCATCTCCAACAACTTGGTTGTTTCTTTCCTAAAGTGTCCTCCACCAGGGCAGCTCAGGGGAGTTTCATGTGGTGGTGAGAGGAGGCAGGGTGACATTCTTCTAAAGCTTGTCTTTACTGTACAATATTTATTCATTTTTAACTTAAAATAGTTCAGGGCACTGCAGGCCTCACATCTGGGAGTCTGGATGCATGAAGCAGGTGAGAGTTATTGTCTAATAAGGAGCACGTGTTTGGGGCAACACATCAATGAATATTTCCCACCATAGCCGCACATTTCCTTCCTAGTGAGTCTTTACCACCCTAAAAATGAACAAAGGACCCTGTTTCTCTCTCTCTGCGCCCCAGTCTTGCAGGCAACCTGGAGACTTGGTGATGCTTCACCAGCCTCGAGTGGGGGAGGACGCTGTGCTGCTCTAGTCTCCTTTCATCACACCGGATGGCTTAGCCATAAGAGCAGACAGAGTCTCCACTCAGCCACTCTCTGACAGGTCTGGCAAAGTCTAGATGGGAGGTTCTCAAACTTGAGTGTATCATAGAATCAAGGAGGGAGCTTTGCATCCTAGAAGGGTACAGGTGAAACTTACTAAATGTAGAATGTAAATATCTTAACATAATACCCCATGATTGCATTAATGTACACAGCTATGATTTAATAAAAAAAAATTATAGACTACCAAAAAAAGAACTCCCCAGAAGCCAGGCACAGTGCCTTGTGCCTCTAATCCCAGAATTTTGGGAGGCCAAGGCAGTGGGATAACTTGAGACCAGGAGTTTGAGACCAGCCTGGACAATATGGCAAGACCCCACCTCTTCAAAAACTGAAAACTCTTAGCCAGGTATAGAGGCACATACCTGTAGTCCCATTTACTTGGGAAGCTAAGGCAGGAAGATAACTTGAGCCCAGGAACTTGAGATTACAGTGAACTATGACAAGGTCACTGGACTGTAGCCTGGATAGGACAATGAAACTATGTCTATTAAAAAAAAGAAAACGGGATCCCACCTGGGAACAGTTCATCAGAATTTTAGAGGGCAGATCCTATGTGTTTTGATTAAGTTCTCCCTACCAGCATGATTCTAACATAAAACTGGGGTTACAAATCTCTGATCTATAGCAGAGTTTCTCATCTGCATTATTACAATTTTGGATCTGATAATCCTCTGTTGGGGGAGGCTGTGGACAGTAGGATGTTGGTCTCAACCCACTGAACACTAGAACATCCCTTTACTCGTGACAATTACAACCGTCTCCAGATATTTCCAAATGCTCCCCTGAGGCAGAGGGAGGCAGCAAGACAAATCCCCTGGTTGACAAAGTGAAAAGCTGGCATTGACTAAAGGAGTGCGCGATATTCTCACCATTGTCCCAGCCTCTGAGCTTCTAGAGAAGATGCATTTTGCCCTGAGCTCAGGTCCCTCGTGGACCAGTGCACCCTCGTGGACCAGTGCACCAGTGTACCCAGATATGGGTACAGATTCTACCCATATCTGTAGAATGGGGTATAGGGCAGGTTCAGGTCAGAGCTGGGGGGTGTCCTGCATTCCAGCTCTGACTGCTCCCTGCAAAGTGGTCTTTTCAAAAATGACTGGGAGTTATGGAACCCGCCTTGACCTCTAGTCCAAGCCGCTTTGCACACAGTTTCTCTCAGCGAGTCTGCACCTTCCCTCGAAATCACTGGCTTCTCATTGAATGGCAGGAGTTAGAACCGATCCACAGAGCAGCTCTGGGCTGCAGGATGATGCTTTAAGACACTGGTGGAGCTCCCACGTGAAGCACAGGGCTCTCCCCTGGGCCACTGTGACCCTGGTAGGGCTCCCAGGTGCAGCACAGGGCTCTCCCCTTCAGCACTTTTGGCCTCTGGACCAGATGAGTCTGTGTTACGGAGGTTGGCCCAGAGCTGTGGAATGTTCCGTTGCAGCGCTGGCCTCTACCCTCAGGAAGCTGGGAGCACCTCACGTGCTTCCCCTACAGGTTGTGAAAACCAAAGACGTCTCCAGACTTTGCCACATGTCCTCTGCAGTTCGGGCAGGGGCAAAATCACCCTGTGTGGTGACTGCTGATGTACCATATACAAAATGTCATGGTGTAGGCCCAGCTATTTAGAAAAATCTGGTAGTCTCTTCTTCCCTGTCATTCCACTGAAGCTCCGTGTCAAGGTTGCCTTCTATCTGAGAGGCAAAAACAGTTGTTCTTAGGCCTTTCAGTCACGTGAGGTCACAGTCGGGAAATTCAGTTCCTCCCTCCCCCGTCTGCGGGGTTTCATCCAGAGCTTGGGGCCTGGAGGAGGCACCCAGATTGTGGGGCGGCCTCCGCTGGTGACAGCAAACCCAAGCTGCGCCCACCTGTCCACACCCCATGGCGAGGCCCACAGGCTCTGCAGCACCGGGGACACCTCAGGCCCCAAGTCCTCTCCTGCCCCTCTGTGCCCCCCAGAGCCTAGGAACTTGGGGCTGTCCTGCTGTCCGCAGCCGTGGGAGACTGCCCTTTCCCCCCGACCCTCCCCATACCATCTGCATGCTCCTGCTCCCACCTTGACTGGTATGAGTGAGGGCCTCCGGGGACACGGCTGTCTTCCTAAAGGCAAGCACAGAGCCCTCTGCCCCGGAAGCCGGCCCTGCTCTGGCTGTTCTTTTTGGGCTGTCCCAGCAAGATGCCCTGCAGGGCGGATCCCCACATGGAGGGAGCCCCTGGGGGGCAGTTGTGGACATGTGTGTGGGGGGGGTTGTTTCACCCAGAGTCTGAGCCTCCTTCCTACGTGACAGCATGGGTGGCGGGTGGAAGCAGGCCCACCGCCCACCTGGAGTCCTCGGACGTCAGACTCTGCTCCTCATGCTGACACCTGCAGGCTGCCTGCTGACCGCAGCCTCCAGTGGTGCCCACCACTACACTGGGAGCAACGATGCCAGCACTTGGGATGGCAGTGTTCTAATCAGGTGACTGGGCCATGGCAGGACTCTTGCATCCAGCTTCTTGTGACCGTTCTCCATTTTCCAACCCATTTATTTTTTTTTTATTGTTGGGGATTCATTGAGGGTACAAGAAACCATGTTACACTGGTTGCATTTGTTAGGAAAAGACCCTCTTACAATCGTGTTTTGCCCCCAAAAGGTGTGGCACACACCAAGACCCCAAGACCCCA
>CAUYON010135108.1:0-17254 GCA_963573935.1 Arctocebus calabarensis | reverse complement strand
CACAGCTCACAGCAGCCTCCAATTCCTGGGCTCAAGCGAGTCTCCTGCCTCCGCCTCACAAGTAGCTGGGACTATAGGTGCCCGCCACAACGCCTGGCCGTTTTTTGGTTGCAGCTGTCATTGTTGTTTTGTTTGGCGGGCTCAGGCTGGATTCGAACCCGCCAACTCAGGTGTACGTGGCTGGCGCCTTAGCCCGCTGAGCCACAGGCGCTGAGCCACCATAATATTTGTTATTGTTGTTGTGTTGAGCATTGCTTTTTATAACATCCTTGTCTTTTTTCATAGGTACATTAGTTGTCCTAGCTCCCTGGAAATATTATTTATATTTTTAAATGGCTTTCCGCCCCTGTCTCATCCAAGTTTCCACTTCTGTTTCTATTTTTTATTATATGTGCTGATCTCTATCTTTTCCTCTTTCTTCAGAATCCTGGTGATCCTTAGCTGTCCATATGTAAGAATGAAGCAGTAAAAAGCTGCTTGAAAGCTCTGGGTGCATAGGCACTTATTGGCAGAAAATGGGCCACTTTTTCCCAGGTCGATCTCTAAATACCTATACCTCTAGTTCATTTTTCTTGAACAAATTTATCCAAAGAATACTTCCCAAATCTCCTCCCGGGAGTTGCAGGCCAAGGGCCTATATTCTGGACAGTTGTAGGGCATTCCCTGGATTGCAGAGGCATCCCCATAGTTCCCCATTTGTCTTCACTGGTCCCTGTCAGTTTCACAGATTCTGGACCATGTTTCACATCAGTGTCTTCGTTGGATTTTCTAAATAGGTAGTTCAAATTTAGATCCCATTTCTGCACACAAAAAGGGACTTTTCTCCCCTCAACTCTGGGTTTGCCTCTTACCAAAAGGCTGCTTCCTCTTTAATAGGTTGGTACATATAAAACGCTTCTATACTTGTTCCTAGATGGAATACCACCTTCCTAGTTCTAAGCTTTATGAAGGAGCCCCATTCTAATTTTCTGACATACTACCAGTGAATTATATACCACACCTTTAGCTCAGACTAACTTCTTCATCTTGGAGTTTCCTCTATATTCTGGAGCCTCAAGACGTTCTTTATTTGCTTTCAAGCTCATACAGGTATCATTTCTAAATGTTTTGCTTATATTTTTCTGCAGCATTTATGTATCTGATACAGAGTAGGAATGCTTTCTTGGATCTGCTTAGGACATGTCGGACAGAAGTATAAAGTAATTGATTCAGAATTCTGGTCTCTCAGAGTGTTGAGTGAATTATAATGGCTAAGTTTGTCTATGTATATATTATCAAACCTTAGCCATCAAATTTATCTATAAAAATTGCTCTTGTTAGAATTTTTATAATATTTATTTTCCTACACCTATGAATTAGCATGGCATGTTGACCAAAGGGAAATCTTTCCTGGTAGTTTTTCTGATCACAACATGGCTCTACAACACAAGATCTGGAAGATGAAACTGATTGCTATAGAATATCTTATTAGCCATTGCCACCATTTTTTTTCAAAATTTCACCTATTTATTTAAATAGTTGAAAAAAGTAATAATTAGTTGATCTTATTAATTGAAAAATTACATTATTAATAAATTGTGGTACATGTATACCATGGAATACTATGCAGCCTTAAAGAAAGTTGGAGACTTTACCTCTTTTGTGTTTACATGGATGGAGCTGGAACATATTCTTCTTAGCAAAGTATCTCAAGAATGGAAGAAAAAGTATCCAATGTACTCATCCCTAATAAGAATCTAATTTGTAGCTTTCATATGAAGGCTAAAACCCAATTGTAGCTCAAGAATACAGGTAAAGGGGAAAGGGAGGGGGAGGGAGGGGGGAGGATGGGTGGAGTGAGGGCAATTAGTGGGAACACACCTACGGTGCATCTTAGCAGGGTACTGGTGAAACTTATTAAAGGTAGAGTATCCATGTCTTTATACAGTGATCAAGAAAATGCCATGAAGGCTATCTGTAACAGTACGATCAAAATATTTCTTTTTGTAAGCACATTGTGCCCTATGATTACACCAGTGTACACAATTATGATTCAATAAAATTATCAAAAAAAAATAGAAAAAGTAAAAAAAAAATTGTGAGTGGTGAGAGCCATGGATCCTGTTTCAGTCTTCTTCCTGTGGTTATACATTTTCCCCAGGACCATTTATTAATTAGAATGGGGAATCTTTTCCACAATGTATGTTTTTGTGGCTTACACTTTTAAGGGCCACTCACCCCTTTTATTTAGAGTACATTTAGAATAGAAAATGTGAAAATTTTACAATTCCATTCATGAAAAGAGCTTTTGCTACAATTATAATAAATGTTATTTTAAATTATCAGCAGTGTTTGAAACGAGACAGAACCACGCAGACATCTGATAACTTTATATAACTCTAGGCTATTGAATGACTACACATTCAGTGAAAAGTTGCACCATTTGGATTCTCCTCATATCAAAGTTGACTACATAGGATTCATACTTCTCCATTCTTGTGATGCTTCACTACGAATAATATGTTCCACATGCACAATTTAATTTCAAACTTAAGAACTCATGTGCATCTATGGGAATTTTTGGTGGAACTTTGAACTTAATGCTTGAATGATCCAAGAACCCCAGTCTAAAGGTATTACTTGTGTATCCACATGAGAGGCAGTGAGAATTTTCTCTTTTGGTTTATTGTTTTGTTTTTCTATCAGGGCTGCCATTGGAAACCAGCTCTGCATAATCTGATGGGTCTTTGACCTCTTTGAAATAATAGCTTGCTAGTTTATATCATTGCTCAAGGTGAAATGGTTTTTCCATGTGTAAGTTCCCAAGGTTATGGTTTCTTTTAACTTTTTGTTCATAATCCAGTATTTGTTCCAATGCACTGATTTTATTGCCAAAGTGGCTGGTTCCAAAGGAGCTCTAGCTTCAACCCTGTTCTATAGCAGAACCAGACATCTTGGTCAGCTTTGAGATTCTTGGTGTCCTTTTCTGCCTAGAGATATCAATAAAGGAATTCTATAGTCTTGAAACTACACAGTAAATAAAGGACTTTACCCATGTTCTGTAGTTTCAGGAGCTAGGAAGGACAGATTATTGCATGTCCTATGAGTTACCTGCAGGAGAGGAAGAAAATTTCTTCCAGTACCAAGAGGAAGATTTGTGATGAGTTAGGGACTCTTACTTAGTGAGAGCTGTGTATGAATCCTCTGAATTTGTTAGATGACAAAACATGATGATAGAATGTTACCTGCCAGTATTCACCAATCTCTCAGCTACAGCTTAAGAATCAGATGCACATCTAAAATGAGCCTGGTAGGTGTTTCTTGCTATGATGAACATCTCGAGAAATGGAAGCTAATCTGTGTACAGGCACCTATTTTCAATATAAAAGAATTAGCATTGCTGCGAAATGACTTGAACATTTAACAAGATGTAAAGCCATCTAAGTTACCAGATTATGCAGGTTTACAGGGATTTCAGAAGTCCTGCATACAGAGCATTGTAAGACACCCAAAGTCACACAAGAATTGGGCTTTCTGTACAATAGAGAAGAAATAGTTCAGATAAAAAACAAAGTCTGTTTCCTGGGGTGACAGTAATGTGAATGCTACATTCATATTTGCACATAAACATGACATGGGAATTCATTGGGGACAGTGTCTGTGCACTGAGATACCTTCATATGCCAATGTGAATAGTGTGGGGAAAAAAGCAGTATATTCTAAGAGGCTTAGAAGTATATACCACAAGCATCTACTTTCAATCTGAAGCCATTTTAATACTTGATAAGGCTTATTGTGTTTTAAAGTGTAATTTTTTTAAGAATAAGATCAAATAAAAGGTCAAGATGAGTTGCATTCTGGGGTTTTTAAAGACGTATTTGTTTATTTAAAAAATAATTAAGTCGGGATGCAGTGACTCATGCCTGTAATTATAACACTCTGGGAGGACCAGGCAGGTGGATCACCTGAGATCAGGAGTTTGAGGTGAGCCTGAGCAAAGTGAGACCTTCTCTCTACAAGTAGAAAAAAAAAAAAAAGAAAAACAAAAATAAAAAAAAACTAGTCGGGCATTGTGACACCTGTAGTCCCAACTACTTGGGAGGCTGAGGTATGAGGATCACTTGAGCTCACGAGTTTGAGGTTGATGTGAGCTACGACACCATGACATTCTACCCCAGGGCAACTGAGTGAGACTCTATACTATTAAAAAAAAAAAAAATTGAGTGACTACTACTAAATTGTCACCATGCCAGATACTGGGGATTAACATATGGAAAAACAATGGCTCTTGTCTCTAAACAATTCAAAACTACATGAGGAGAGTCACATAAGTAGACCATTGTAATGGGAAGTCATATGGCAAAAGAAAAAGGAAAGAATCCATTCATGGGTCAATGGGCACTTGGGTACATGTATACCATGGAATACTATGCAGCCCTAAAGAAAGATGGAGACTTTACCTCTTTCATGTTTACATGGATAGAACTGGAAAATATTCTTTCATGTTTACATGGATAGAACTGGAAAATATTCTTCTTAGCAAAGTATCTCAAGAATGGAAGAAAAAGTATCCAATATACTCAGCCCTACTATGAAGCTAATTTATAGCTTTCATATGAAGGCTATAACCCAACTATAGCACAAGAATATGGGGAAAGGAGCAAGGGAGGGGAGGAGAGAAGGGAGATTGGGGTGAGGGTAATGGTTGGGGCCACACCTACAGTGCATCTTAGAAGGGTACAGGTAAACCTTACTAAATGCAGAATACAACTGTCTTCATACAGTAACTAAGAAAATGCCATAAAGGCTATGTTAACCAGTTCGATGAAAATAGTTCAATTGTATATGAAACAGCACATTATACCCCAAGATTGAATTATTGTACACAGCCATGATTTAATAATAAAAACAATAAAAAAATAAAACAAGAAAAAAGAAAGAAGTAAAATTACTTTTGAAATATGCTGTGAATTGCATGACTAGACTGAGGAGATGCAAATGCAATTTGCAAAATTGGCATAAGAACAAAGTATCCTCACAACAGAGGCGCCTGTCTGCACAAGGGATGAGCACCGCATTTAGTCAAAAAGCTGTAGAGCTAATGCATTTTTGTACTGTGTTTATGACAATAGGATACTAAGTTCACAAAAAGCAATTCAGTTGATAAGTATGTATCAAACAATACTACCCTTAACATTTTGTCATAAGCACAGCCTAGCACAGTAGAATATGATTTTTAAGAAGAAAAAAGTAATTGTCAATATGCATATCATAGATAGGTTAAGAAAAAGAGACCATAACAACTCAAAACTTCTAGTATTATATAAAATGATGTATTTATAACATATTGTAGGGATAATATGTTATGTGACATTTTAGAGATAACATGTTAATAAAATGTATTTAATTCATAGATATGAAATAAATATATTTATTTCAAGAAGTTGAGAGCAACAGACAAGATCCACTGCTGAATGTACAAGGCAAAGAAGATCTCTCTTTCATATTTAATAATTTATTTTTGTTTATAGTTCACCTTGTTCTAGAAAGGTTTTAAGAAAATTTACAAGAATACATTTAACAGAAATAAAGACAGAATATCAGTACCAAGGAAACACAATAATGCCAAACATGTCAACAGGTGCTATATTTACACTTTGAATTTAGATCTTATTTTTTCTAGTGAAAACATGATTTGTTATCTAGTTTCCATTATCAGATATCAGAGGAACATTCAATTATAAAACTTTCTTGGACCATCAGTGTAAGTTCTTTGTTCTTAACAAAGAAGCTTGTTAGAAATGAAAAATCTCGGGCCAGACCCAGACTTACTGAACTAGAATCTGCTCTTTCACAAGACCCCAGGTGCTATATACACAGTAAAGTTTGAATATTACTGTCCTAGAGTATTAGTACTGTCTTTAGTACTAATTAGTACACAGTAAAGTTTGAATATTACTGCCCTAGAGTATTAGTACTGTCTTTAGTACTAATTAGTACACAGTAAAGTTTGAATAGTACTGTCCTAGAGTATTAGTACTGTCTTTAGCACTAATTAGTACACAGTAAAGTTTGAATAGTACTGTCCTAGAGTATTAGTACTGTCTTTAGCACTAATTAGTACACAGTAAAATTTGAATAGTACTGTCCTAGAGTATTAGTACTGTCTTTAGCACTAATTAGTACACAGTAATGTTTGAATAGTACTGTCCTAAAAGTCATCCTTCTGCAGGATGACTTTCACCCAGGTCATCCTGAGTGATACACATGTCATAGACAATGCAAAAAAAAAAAAAACTAGTAATAAAATGCAGTAAGTCATTTAATATATCTGTTTCATGACAAAAGATAAAATAAAACTAAACCTAAGATAAGGAATTCTTAGACACAACACCACAGATGCAATTCATAAAGAAAAATGTGGTAAATTTGTATCAAAATTTACCTTTGCTCTGAGGGGAAAACAAAACAACCTTGCTCAGGGGATGGAAGGGCAAAGTGTAGATCAGGAGAAAACATTTGCCAATGCTATATAAAAGAAATGACTTGTACCTCAAATATATAAAGAACTCAAAACTCAACAGCAAAATGAATGTTGAATACACAAGTAATTGATACAAAAAATAGATAGAAGACATGGTTGTGGGCTGAACTGTGTCCCAAATTTATATGTTGAATAGGAACAATTCCAGTCCTCACGTCCAGTACCACAGAATGTGGCTATAATTGCAGACAGGGACTTTAAAATAAAAAGGTTATTAAGTTAAAATGGGGTTACTGGGTGGACCCTAATCCAATTTCACTGCAGTCCTTATCAGAAGAGGAGATTAGGGTGTAGGAGGGACCCCAAGGTTGCAGAGAGCCCAAGTGAGAGATCAGAATGACAGTCAACTGCACACCAGTGAGTGAGGCCTCAGATGACACCAAACCTTCCCATACCTTAATCTCGGATGTCTAGCTTTAAAACTGTGAGAAAATAGATTACTGCTGTCTAAGCCACCCAGGCTGTGTTTTGTTATAGCAGCCTTAGCAAACTCATACAAACATGAACAGACATTTCACCAGAAAGGAGATATGAAAGGTTCCTGATGAGATAGTCCACATAATTTACCATTAAGGATGTATAAATTATAACCCTGGTACCATATTGCCTCACACCTATTAGAACAGCTAAAGTTATTTTTAAAAGTGATTACACTAAACACTGGTGAGAACGCAGAGAAACTATTATCTCTAACACACTGCGGGAGGGAACATCAAAATAGTACAGCCACAGCAGAAAATCATTTGGCAATTTCTTAACAAAGTAAACACACATGTACCACACCACCCAGCACTCACACTCCTGGGTATTTATCCCACAGAAATGAATAGTTAAGTTCATGCAAGAATGTGTGCATATATGCTCACAGAAGCTTTATTCATAATAGCCAAAAAAGTGGAAACAACACAAATGTCCCCCAGCAAGTGAATGTGAAGGTCTGGTATATTTGTACAGTATATATGGGTCACCATGAAGATTTTGAGACAGATTGTGTCATGCTCCATTATTTCACTTCCAAGAAACACAGTCAACAGCATCTTTCTGACTCATCTGTGCAAAGTTTCAACTTGCTTGGTTTATCCGTGTTACTGGGAGACCTTCATTTATTTCTTGATTTTTTGTGTAGCTCAAGATATTTTTAATGACCTACATATTATAATATCAAAGAAACTGGATACACACGAGTGAGGTGGATCTCAAGGGCATCATGCTTCGTGACAAAAGCCAATCTCAAATGGTTACCACTGGATGATTTCGTTTATGTGACATTCTCAAAAGGACAAAACCAGAAATATGGAAAACAGATTTGTGGTTTCCAGGGGACAGAGACAAGGGTAGAGGATGGGTGAGACTCTAATGGGATAACATGAAGCAATTCTTTGGTGACAGAATAGCTTTATATCCTAATGATGGTGATGATGGCAGGAATCTACATACGGAATCACATGGGATAGAACTACACACTCACTATTCTAAGCCAAGCACTTCTACATCTGACTTGTCAATGTGGATTCAGGCTCACTGAAGTATTCATCGTTACAGCCAAGGCACCCATGCCTACGGTGTTAGAAAGCTGTTTCTATAATTGCTCTCTTTAAAAGAAAACTCACGGCTCTATTTCAGAGAATTTGAAAGTATCTTGGTATGGTGATGATACCATTAGTAGGGATAAAACATCACAATACAGTCTTTAATTCTATTCCACGAAGTTTTCGAATTTGGCAAACAAGGCCGATTCATTCATGGTTTTATCTACATTTCAGTTGCGAGCTTGAGAAACTGTGAAATATTAATGTCAGTCTTTGTCCTCTCAGCATCTCCAGAAACCACATTGTCCATGAGGGATCAGTTTGGCAACATGCAGCTTCCTTTTCCTAACTACCTCCAGTTGACCTAGTACACTAAATTTATACTCTCTGCACATGCAGTGGGGACCTACTGGCCCTGAGGTCTCTCCCAAAGCTCTTTTCTGATGCTGCTTTGCTTAGTGTTCTATGATAAGAGTCCCTGTTTATTGGAAACTGGCTTCTGGACCTACTCATCTGCATGCCACCACCAGCCTGGCACATCTCACCAGGTGGAAGTGAATGAATTTTCCATAATGTGAGACCTCATCACAGCATGCCAGTTCAGGAATCTCATTGTTTAACCAATACCTAAAGTCAAAACCTTTTGGAAGGTAAATATTTAATTTTCTGGCTCTCTATTACAAACTATCAAGGGCCTCCCATCAGACTCCCCCAGTCTTTTTAAAAATAGATGTAACGTATATTGGAATAATTGGACAGATATCAAACAAGTAGGGAGCTTTTCATGTCTGTCGTTGAAGCATCTGAAAAAGACCAGGTCATGTTACTGGGAACTTCAGTGAAAGTTCCAGACTATTTCCATTGGCTGAGTTTTGGAAAGAATGTAGCTCAGGGAAAGTTCTGAGCTAAGTTTTAGACTATATGACCAGTGACAAGCTCTGTTCAGCAAGTCACCCTAATTGTTTATGGAATGTTTCCTGCTTCTGAGTAATCATTCAGGAAGGTGCAATTCTACTTAACTTAGAATAGTTGCTTAACTTTAACCACCTTCCCTCTCTGACTCACCCTCCTCTCATCTCTTTGTCCCTTTCTCTACTTCCCTCTGCGCTTCCTCTCTCTAGTGTAAAAAGAACAATTTGGGCTGAGTGTGGTGGCTCACGTCTGTAATCCTAGCACTCTGGGAGGCCCAGGTAGGTGGATTGCCTGAGTTCAGGAGTTTGAGACCAGCGTGAGCAAGAGCAAGACCCCATCTCTACTAAACATAGAAAAAAAAAAAAACCTAGACTGGGGTTGTGCCAGGCACCTGTAGTCCCAGCTACTCCAGAGACTGAGGCAAGAGGATCCCAAGAGATTGAGGTTTGCTGTGAGGTATGATGATGCCATGGCACTCCAGCCACAGCGACAGAGTGAGACTCTATTTCAAAAAAATAAATAAATAAAAATAAAATTGTTATTGGAATTTGTTTCTTCAGTAGATATTTGGTCAGGGCTTTGAAGAATGAATTCACGGATCACAGATAGGACTTATTATACAGAAAAAGCTCCAGAGATTTTGGCAGAGGGAAAGATCCAAGTTAGAAAATCTCTACATGGGCCCTTTGTCTAGGGGCATATATGGCCTTGAGAATTACATTTGGCCATGACTTGGTAGATGGAAAAACACTTTTTTAAAGTGAATGAGTGCATTAATGAATGGATATAGTCCCTTCCGCTCAAGACAAGGTGAGTGTCAGGGTGTTCCCTTTGTAAAATTTCCCAGGCCTAGGAAACTGGGGTCCCTAGTCCTGCTTGAATGGGGAACCCTGTATAAAAATAGTAAAAAAGAACAGTTTAATAATCCACACAATGCTTTCCTTTACTTGACTTTCACAAATAGGATGTAAAAAGCAGGTACAGGCTATGGTTGGAAACATTTCCTACATCTGTTGCAATCCTAAAAAAAAAAAATGGAGATGAAATTCACATAACCTAAAATTTATTCTGTTAAAGGAATAAGCCAGCAGTCTTTTGTGCATTGATAATGTTATGCGACCAATACTTTTATCATGTTTCTGAACATTTTCATTATTCCACAAAAAAGCCCTTGCCTATCAAGCAGTTTCTCCCAATTTACCCCCTCCACAGCTCCTGAAAACCACTGATCAGGCTTTCATTTCTTTGGATTTACCTATTCTGAATATTTCATTTAAATAGCATCATACACGGTGTCCTGAAGGTCACCCTACAGTTGTAGGTAGAGAAAATGGGAATATGTAAATAAATGTACCTTCATTTACAAAATATTGTTTATAAAATTGTATGAAATATTTACAAAATATTTCTTTACATATTGATACATGAATACAGGAAGTCCCCAATTTACAAACATCCAACTTCTATATATCTTGCACTTACCAGTGGAGGATATTACAGGAAGTCCCCAAGTTGCAAACATCTGACCACCATATGACCTATAGTTATAAGTGGAGGCTGTTACAGACAACAGGTAAATGTACTATTGTTCCAACTTACCTACAAATTAAGAACAAACCTACAGAACATATCTCATTCATAACCTGGGGACTTCCTGTATAAAAAATACAAAAAATATATAATGTAATATGAGTTTGTTAATTTTTCCTATTTATGGAGACTTTTGGGACACCCTGTTTAATATGTGACCTTTTTGTCTGGCTTAAGTATAATGTTTTGGAGGTTTCTACTTGCTACAGCATGTGCTTCATTACTACTTAAAACTAAACAAGATTTCATTACTTCATGTATTCCAAAATTCCATGTATAAGCCAAAATTTCTTTGTCTATTTGTCAATTGGTCAACATTTGAGCTATTTGTTTTCATCGTCTGGCCATTGTGAAAAGCGCAGATAAGAACATGAATGTTCATGTATTTTTTGAGTACCTTTTTTCTTTGAGACAGGACCTCAGGCTATTGCCTTGGTAGAGTGCCGTACAGTCACAGTTCACAGCAACCTCCAGCTCTTGGACTTAAGCAATTCTCTTGCCTCAGCCTCCCAAGTAGCTGAGACCACAGGCACCCATCACAATGCCCAGCTATTTTTTGGTGGCAGTTGCCACTACTGTTTTAGCTGGCTGGGGCCAGGTTTGAACCCACCACTCTCTGTATATGGGTGCCCTACCCACTGAGCCATAGGCACCTCCCTTGAATACTTTTTTCAATTCTTTGGGGCATACAGCCAGGACTGGAATTGCTGGATCATGCAGAAATTCTATGCTTTACTCTGTGAGGAAATAAGAAGCTGTTTCTTACAGTGGTTGCACCATTTTACATTCCTACCAGCAATGTACGAGGTTTCTAATTTTACCACATCCTCAACAACACTTGTTGATTTCCCTCAGTTTTTAAAAAAATCACAGCCATCCTAGTGAATATTAAGTGATATCTCATTGAAGATTTTAATTGCATTTCCCTAACAACTAATAATGTTAATCATGTTTTCTTGTGCTCATTGGTCATTTGTGTGTCTTTAGAGAAATGTCTATTTACATCCTTGCCCATTTGGCTGATTGTCTTTTTGTTGTTGAGGTATAAATGCTCTTTATATATTTTGGATACCAGATTCTTATCAGGTATACGATTTTCAATTTTTTTCTTCCCATTCTGTAGATTGCCTTTTTGTTTTCTTAATTATGTCCTTTGATGAACAAAACTTTTTAATTTTGGTTTGTCCAATTTTTCTTTTGTTGCGCCCATGTTTGGTGTCACATGTAAGAATTCATTGCCAAATTCAAGGTTATACAGATTTACTCCTAAGTTTTCTTCTAAGAGTTTTATGGTTTTAGCTCTTATACTTAGATTATGGTTTCATTTTTGGTTAATATTCCTGTGTGGTATGACACACAAGTCCAAGTTCATTCTTTAGTCTGTGAATATCCAGTTGTCCCAGCACCATTTGTTGAAGTGTCTACTCTTTCCTCATTGAGCATCTTTATTAAATATCAATTGGCAAATGATATATGGGTTTATTTCTGGACTCGTGATTCTATTCCCTTGGTCTTATGTCTATCCTTACACCAGGATTACATTGTTTTAATAGAGTAGCTTTGTAGAAAGTTTGGGAACATAAAGCATGAGCTCTCCTGCCTTTGTTTTCTTTTATAAGGTTGTTTTGGCTATTTAAGGTTCCTTGAAAATCCATAAGTTTGAAGATTTGCTTCTCTATTTCTGTTTTTAAAAAAATGAGCCATTCAATTATACTAGGAATTGCATTAAATCTTTGTACCTCTTTGGGTAGTATTTCCCTCTTCATGATATTGAGTCTTCCAAACTATGAATGCAAAAATTCTTTCCAATTATTTAGTTCTTTAATTTCTCTCAGCAATATTTTGTAGTTTCAATTCAAAAATATTGAATCATCTTTGTTAAATTTATTCCTAATTGTTTTATTCTTTCCAAAACTATAGTAAATGGCAGTGCTTTCTTAATTTCATTTTTGCATTATTCCTTGCTGCTATGTAAAAACACAAGTGATTTTCATATGTTGATCTGACACCCTGCTACTTTGTTCAGTAGCTTGTTTAGGAGTTAGTAGGTTTAGTAGTTTTTTGTGGAATTTTCTTGGGGGGAGAGTTTTTTTGTATATAGTGTCATATCATCTGTGAATAGAAATAGTTTTACTTCTTCCTTTCTTTTTACTTGTTTTTCTTGTATACTTGGTATGTCTAGAACTTCCAGCACAGTGTTAAAGAGCAGTGATGATAATTGGCGTCCTTGTCCTGTTCCCGATGATGAAGGAAAAGCTTTCAGCTTTTTGCCATGATGTATAATATTGCTATGGGCTTTTCATAAATTACTTTATCATATTGAGGAACTTTCTCTTATTCCTAGTTCTGAGTGTTTCTATCATGAGAGGGTATTAGAGTTTGTCAAAAGCTTTGTCTGTGTCATTTGGAGACATCATGTGGTTCCACTAGTCCTGTTTACCTTTGTTCTATTAATCTAAATTAATATATATTACATTGACTATTCTTATGTTGAACCACCATTGAATTCCTGGAATAAAGCTCAATTGGTCATAGTATATGCTACTTTTGATATACTGCTGAATTCAGTTTGCTAGTGTCTTGTTGAGGAGTTTTGCATTTGTTTTTTGGTTTGTTTGTTTGTTTGTTTGTGACAGAGCCTCAAGCTGTCACCCTGGATAGAGTGCTGTGGCATCACAGCTCACAGTAACCTCCAACTCCTGGGCTTAAGTGGGTCTCCTGCCTCCACCTCCCAAGTAGCTGGGACTACAGTCTCCTGCCACAATGCCCGGTCATTTTTTGGTTGCAGCTGTCACTGTTGTTCTACTATCCAGGTTGGATTCGAATCTGCCAGCTCAGGTATACATGGCTGGCGCCTTAGCTGCTTAAGCCACAGGCACTGAGCCAGAGTTTTGCATTTTTATATATAAGGAATATGGGTCTTTAGTTTTCTTCACTTGTAGTATTTTTTATGGCTTTGGTATCAGGGTGTATTAGTTTGCTAGGAGTACTGTAACAAAATGTCACAAATTTGGTGGCTTAAGTAATAGAGATTCATTTTATTACAGTTTTGGAAACAAGAAGTCCAAGATCAAGGTGCCAGCAGGGTTGGTTTCTTCTGAGGCTTCTCTCCCTGGCTTGCAAGTGGCTGCTCCTCATATGATCCTTTTGCTCTCATGGTTCTCTCTCTGTCATGTGCTTCCTGATATCTTTATAAAAACATGTTAGATTAGGACTCTGCCTTAAGGACTTGGTTTTAACGTAATTACCTCTTTTAGAACCTTACTCTAAATACAGTTACATGCCAAAATCTTGTGGATTGAAACCTCAATATATGAATTTTGGGGTGACACAGGGAAATACTAACATCATATTCAGGCAATATTCCCCACTTCTCTATTTTTTGAAAGACGAGAAGAATTGATGTTCTTTAGATGTTTGTAGAATTCAGCACTGAAGATATTTAGTCATGGACTTTCTTTCTTAGAAAGTTGTTGATTGCTGATATTATGTCTTTATTTGTTATAGATTTATTTAGATTTTCTATTTCTTCTTGAGTCAGTTTTGGCAACTTTCATGTTTCTAGAAATTTGTGAATTTTATCTAGATTTTCCAATTTGTTGGCGTACTATTGTTTATAGTATTCTCTTAGAATTCTTTTTTATTTCTGTAAGGTCTGTAGTAATGTCCCCACTTTCATATCTGACTCTAATTATTTATTTTTACTTCTCTTTTTTGTTAGTTGTCCTAAAGGTTTATAAATTTTGAAATTTCTAAAGAACCAAAAACAAATAAAGAAAAAAAAAACTGTTTTTCCTTTCTCAATTTTCCTTATCTCCACTCTAATTTCTTTATTTTTCTCCTTTTGTTTTTTGGGGGAAGTTTTGTTTTCTCTTCATTTTCTAGTTCCTCAGTGTAAAGTAAGCTATTGATTTGAATGATTTTTTTTTTAATGTAGGTGTTTACAAGTATAAATTTCTTTCTGCGTATTCCTTTCACTGGACATTCTAAGACTTGGTATGTTATATTTTTATTTTCATTCATATCAGGTTTTTAAATTTCACTTATGATTTTTTTCTTTAACCTATGGAGTGTGTTGTTTAATTTTCATGTATTAGTGAATTTTTCGGTATTTAACTCTCTTGTTGATTTCTAGCTTTATCCCATTGTCTTTAGAGAAGACATTTTGTATGATTTCAATTGTTGAAACATATTAATTTTCTTTGTATTCTAACATATGGTCTAGTCTGGATAGTATTCCATGTACATTTGAGTAGAACATGTATTCTGCTGTGGTTGGGTAGAGTACTCAATGTATGTCTGTTAAGTTAGATGGTTTATATTGTTAAGTCATCTGTTTCCTTATTAATTTCCTGTCCGCATGTTCTGCTAATTACTGAAAAATTATTTCTTGACCTCTTATTGTTGACAGTTATAAAACTGTCTATTCCTTCCTTTAATTCCATGAGTGTTTTATACATTTGGGGGTTATGTTGTTTGGTATATGTTTTTAATTGTTTGATTTTCTTGATACATTGGCCCTTTTGTCTATAATGTCCTTTTTATCTCTTGTAACAGTTTTTGACTTAAAGTTTATTTGTCAAATATTTCTATAGTCACCCCCACTTTCTTTTGGTTAAAACATGTGTGAAACATCATTTTTCAATCTCTATTTTTAACTTACGTGTTTCTTTGGATCTAAAGTGAGTTTCTTATAGGCAGCACATAGCTGGGTAATTTTACAAATCCATATTGCCAAACTTTTGCCTTTGACTGAAGAGTTCAATTCATTTATATACTGTTAAAGAATAACTTAAATTTTCCCTTTTTTTCTGTGTCCTGTAAGTTTTTTTATCCCTCGTTTCTTCCATTACTGACCTTTTTGTGTGGTTAGTTTTTTCTCCTTTTTTTGTAGTGAACTATTTGATTCCCTTCTAATTTCCTTTTGTATTTTATTTGTGGTTATTATAGTTATTACTTTTAACATTCTAAGTTTATAATATTCTAGTTTGATTTGATACTAGCTTAACTTCAATAGCATACAAAACTTGATTTATACACAGCTCCATTCATCTCTTTATATTGTTGCCACAGATTTTATCTTTATGTGATTATTGATACATGTTTATAATTATTTTTATGTATTTATCTTTTAAGTAAAGATATCTTTTAAATAAGAGTGGCATTACAATAAAAAATAAAGTAGAGACAATCTCTAACTTACTAAGTTTTGCCTTAAAAATTTCCAAATTTATGGCTTGGCACTTGTGGCTCAACAGGCTAAGTCGCCAGCCACGTACACCTGAGCTGGTGGGTTCAAATCCAGCCTGGGCCCAGCAAACAACAATGATAGCTGCAACCAAAAAATGGCCGGGCATTGTGGTGGGCACCTGTAATCCCAGCTACTTGGGAGGCAGAGGCAAGAGAATTGCTTGAGCCCAGGAATTGGAGGTTGCTATGAGCTGTGATGCTACGGCACTCTATCTAGGGTGACAACTTGAGGCTCTGTCTCAAAAAAAAAAAAAATATTTCCAAATTTATGATGTGAAAGCAGCATGTATCCAGTAGAAACTGTACTTCTTTGAGTATCCATTCAAGCATTGTGTTTTTCACTCTCAGTATGGTATTTAATAAATTACTTAAGATTTTCAACATTCAAAATAGGCTTCGGTTAGATGATTTTGTCCAACTGCAGGCTAAAGTAAATGTTCTAAGCAAGTTTAAAGTAGGTTAGGCTAAGCTCTGATGCTTGGTTTAGGTTTATTAAATGCATTTTTTTACTTATGATATTTTCAACTTAAAATGAGTTTATTAGGATGTAACCCCATCATAAGTCAAGGAGCATTTATACTGTTTTTATAATTGCCTATATAATTACCTGTACTGGATATCTTTATTTCTTTATACAGCTTTGAGTTATTGTCTAATTTCTTTTTTCTTAAATGTAAAGGATTTTCTATAGCATATCTTACAGGGTACGTGCAGTAATGATGAAGTCTTTTAGTTTTGTTTATCTAGGAATGTCTTAATTTCTCCCTTTTGCTGGACATACAATTCTTAGTCAACAATTGTTGGTTTTTTGTTAAATTTTACAATAGTTTGTCTAAAGCCTTCTGGTCTCTAGAGTTTCTTATGTGAAATAGGCTGATTATCTCATTGAGGATCCATTACAGGAGATGTGTTTCTTCTCTGTTGCTGCTTTTGTCTCTTTCTCTTTCAAAACTTTTATTCTAT
The DNA here is from genome assembly GCA_963573935.1 of Arctocebus calabarensis. Taxonomy (NCBI): domain Eukaryota; kingdom Metazoa; phylum Chordata; class Mammalia; order Primates; family Lorisidae; genus Arctocebus; species Arctocebus calabarensis. Next base: position 487 of record CAUYON010135108.1, on the reverse strand, counting down.
ATGTCTTGGTGTAGATGTTTTTGAGTTTATGCTACTTGGAGGTCAGTGAGCTTTACAGATTTATAGATCCATGCCTTTCCTCAAATTTGAAAATTTTTATCTATACTTTTTAAAAATAATATTCTTCTGCCCCTTTCCTTTCTCTTCTCCTTCTGAGACTCCCATAATGTGTAATTTGATCTTTTGACAGTGTCCCACTTGTACCCTATATTTTGTTCACTTTTGTACATTTTTTATTTGCTACTCTGACTAGATAATATCAATTATTCAATTATCTCATTCTCAATTTCATTGATTTTTTTGTGCTGTTTTTTCAACTCTGTTGTTAAACACATCTAGTTTTTTCTTTTTTTCTTTTTTTTTTTTTTTTGTAAGACAGAATTTATTCACAGAAAAGAAAGAAAAGAATACAGAAAACATTAAGGCATCTGTTAGAGGGAGAAAATTCTAGTGGGGAGAGAGAAGCTCTCTCCGTTTCTCTCCCAGT
>CAUYON010135107.1:0-20199 GCA_963573935.1 Arctocebus calabarensis | reverse complement strand
TCTCACCCATCCCAGTCCCAGGCATGTGCTGATATCCTTCTCTTTCTTGTCATGTGTGAGTCACAGGTGGGGCTTAGCAAGTCAGTATCATATGCATAAAATTGCTTGTCAGTACAAATGCATATAATACCCATTTAACTGTTGCAGAATATACCTGAGAACGTTCAACTTCTTTATGTCTGTTGATGACGGCCCTTATGGGCACATCTTCTAGAAGGGTGGTTTGGGAACCTTTATGTGCACATGAATCCCCTGGGGATCTTGTTAAAGTGCAGATTCAGATTCACTGATGCCCAGGATGGATGTAAGATTCTGCTGTCCTAAGAGGCTCCCACAGGGCGCTGATGTGTCCATGGTGCAGGCAAAGGATAGTGTAACTAGCAAGGCTCAAGGCCAGCTGTCCTCTCCAGATCTTTGTTTAACGGGCCTGTAGCCCAAGAAAGGGACCTGGAGGAATAAAAGCTGTGGAATCTGGGAGTGATGGTACATTCACTGTCTGAGGGATGCATCTGCATACAGAGGAAAGAGAGCCAGACCAGAAATTGGAAAGCTGGTGTTGGCCGTTAAGCCTGGCTTTGCCACTGGGTAGCTAGATGACCTTGGATTCATTTTACTTCTCTAACGCCTCGGTTTCTGAACCAGTACGGTGAGTGTAATGACTCTTCCTTTACCTACCTACCATTCAGAGTTAGTGAAAATCATCTGATGTGATGTATTTTAAAAAGCTTTGTGAAAAGTGCAAAGCACCATTAAAATTAAGTTATTCTGTCCTCCCAGGCTGTTGAGAGTGTGAGATTGGCATTGGTCCCAGCAGGAGGATGTTGTGATATGAAAGACTCCATTCCTGGCCTCTCTACTTGTCTCTGAGAAATCTATCTTTCCAGGGGCTCTAGGACAGAACCAGGCACAGCCAGGAAGCTTTCATTTTTTTATTAAAAAAAATGATTATTATTATTGTTATTATTTTTTTGCAGTTTTTGGCCGGGGCTGTGTTTGAACCCACCACCACCAGCATATGGGGCTGGTGCCCTACTCCTTTGAGCCAGTGCCACCCCAGGAAGCTTTAAAAAATTGATAAGAGATGAGAGCAAAATCAAAGTCCTGTGTGAGACTGGGTCGTGTGTAATTGGGGCCACTGAAGTATCCTGTGGCCTGTGCCTTCCACCCCACCTCTTCAGCCCTGCCCCCTCACGGAGTCTTCTGTGCACCCTCAGTAATGAGGGGCAGTGTTGTATGGAAGCTGGGGCCACCCATCTGGAGCCAGACTGCCTGCATTTGAAGCCCAGCTCTTAGTATTTATTTATTTCACGGTTCATTTAAACCCTGGCATCTCTGTGCCAGGGTTCCCTCATTGTACACTGGAGATCATAGAAGAATACAATCAGCCCTGCACATCTTTGGGGGCCATATCCATGGACTGAACCGACTGTGGGTCAAAAAAATTTGGGGAAAAACAGTAAAAAATGACACAATAATAAAAAATAATATAAAAAATACCATATAATAACTACACAGCATTTACATTGTACTAGGTATTACAGATAATCTAGAGAGATTTGAACTATATGGGAGGATGGGCATATGTGATGTGCACCATTTTATAGCAGGGACCTGAGCATCGCTGTTTGGATGTGCATGGGGCATGGAACCAAACCCCTGTAGACACCAAGAGATGCAACTGTAGTGAGAACCAATTCCATGTAAACATTCCAAATGTATATAAAATCAGCACATTGTACCTCATAAATGCAGTAATGTACACAGTTATGAGCTAACAAAAAACTAAAGAAAGAAATGAACGTAAGTATGCTTGTGCACACGCCCCCATGCCCACAGAGTAAGCTCTATGATTAGCTCTTATCTTAACACGGAAAAGGAAGGTCCATATGAGGCAGTAAAGGTGGGGCTGAGCTGGCGCTGCACACAGGCAGGGTGCAAGCTGTGGAACCCACGAGGCCCTGCCCCAGCACCATGAGGGACGGGAGTGGGGCCTCAGGCTCTGGCAATGTGGCTCCTTGAGCGGTAATGACTGACACCAGGTGCTAGCGTGGTTTTCAACCTGAGGCTAGGCTCCCCTGTCTTTCCCTGGCACTAGTCATCCAGATCCTGACTCGCTCAATCTGACCTTACTGACACCCAAGTAAGAGTATCTGTTTCTCTTCCCTGATTTCTTCTAAGGTCACTGCAAGAGGCTGGGTTTCTGGATGGCCTTGGCCATCACACCTCCCTCACCCCACACACTCCACTCACCTCCCATGCCTCCCTCACCCCCCTCACCCCTTACACTTCCCTCACCCTCCTACCTCCCTCACCCCCCACACCACCCTCACCCACCTCACCTCCTACACCCCCCCACACCTTCCTCACCTCCCCATCCCCCACACCCCCTTCATCCCCCACACCTCCTTCATCCCTCACACCCCCCTACACCTCCCATACCTCCCTCACCTCCCACATCCCCCTCACCCCCACACCTCCTTACCCCTTTACCTCCCACCCTTCCCTGACCCCCCAGACCTCTTTCACCTCCCATACCTCCCTCACCTCCCTCATCCCCCTCACTCCCCATACCCCCCTCACCTCCCATACCTCCTTTATCTCCCTACCTCCCTCACCCCCCTACACCTCCCTCACCTCCATACCTCCTTCATCTTGTTCACCTCCCACACCCCCCTCACCTCCAACACCCCCCTCACCTCCCACACCTCCCACACCTCCCTCACCCCCCTCACCCCCCATGCTTTCCTCACCTCCCACATCCCCCTCACCTCCCTCACGCCCCTCACCTCCACACCCTCCTCACCTCCCATACCTCCTTCATCTTCCTCACCTCCCTCACCCCCCACACCTCGCTCACCTCCATACCTCCTTCATCTCCCTCACCTCCCACACCCTCACACCCCCCTTACCTCCCACACCCCTCACCTCCCTCATCTCCCACACCTCCCACACCTCTCACACCTCCTTCATCTCCCTCATCTCATTACATCCCACACCTCCCTCACCTCTCATTTGTACTTCTCACAATTCACAATACTGTAGAATGTATTAAGGATGCAGTCTCCTAAGATAAGGAGGACTGTCTGGGGGAGGCTCAGGGTATGTCCTCTTTTCTCCTAGAACAGGCTATTCTGCAGTGTGTGAATTTGAAGAGTCCACATAGGCTCAGGTTATAAAAGCCAGCATGGTACACATGCAGAGGAGCCCTATCCACTCTGGGCTACTTTCCTGAGCCTTTGGGATAAGCTCTCCATGGATTCCAGGCTTTTATTTATCCTTGATACCTGTGTAATAAATTTGCTTTGTCTGATGTGCTATGTGAATGTCCTGTCTCACTGGATCCAAGTAAAAGCAGAGAACCTTTGCTGTCACACCCCACTGCATTCCCTCCTGGTGACCCTCCTCTTGAGGTAGGATGGGCCCTTCTACTCTGTATTCTCAGTTCAGTTCCATTGTGGTCTATGTTCCTTGCTCATCTCAGATCTTCTGTTATTTTAGTAGTAAAATATATAAGTACAGGCATTCCCTGTGTTACAGATGTTGTGACTGACAGTGGGTCATCTGAACTTATGAATGGGCTCCTAATTTAAAGCTAACTAAATTAATAAACTTACATGGCACAAGTTGTTGGTTGAAGTGCGTCTTCATGCTAGCAGCTGGTTTTATGGATAGATAGAGAAGCAGCTGATAGAAACACAAGAACAGGAAGAATTAGAAGATCCAGAGCCAGGAAAGTTTACAACAAAAAAGTTTAATTGAATCAGGATTTGCTAAGCTTGAGGAATATGATCCTGACATCGAGCAGTTTACAAAGATTTACTGTGCAGGCAGTGGGAACATTGGCAGCTAAAAAAGAAAAAAGTTTGTGCAGACAGCTCCTAGGTACCATTGTCAAGAATCCAACTTCAGTGGTAAGGTGCCCCCACCATTAACAGAATCAAATTCTGACCCTGCAGCACCCACCCTATCCTTTCCAGCACCACCTGCACCGTTATCTTCTGATTAATGTCCGTCTACCTTCTTGCCTCAGAAATGCCCCTCTTTGAAGGCACTTTCTCCAAATATAGTCACATTTAGGGTTTTAGGGTTAGAGATTCCACATACGAATTTGGGAGGTCACAATTCAGCCCATGTTAACTTGCACACAACCATTAGTCATAAATTTATTAGTGAAGGAGGCAGGTCCCAAGGGAATCCACCAGTGCCAGCTCCAACAAAGCATAAGAACTCAGTGGGTTCATACTCCCCAGTGCCAGTACATTTCTTTTAGGGAGTCCTGACAGCTGCTATCCCAGTCCATGGATGTGTCTCATAACTATAAACCACGACAGGCCTGGGTCCTACTTGTCTGTGTATCAGAAGCCTTCTAGGTCCTGGGGCAGATTAGCAGATGCAAATGTAGACGTCAGGAAAGAGCACCAACTAACTTCTACTTCTAACAGAAGAGCCCTATCCCTTGCTTAAAACAAAGACTCATATTCCAGAATTAATGGGCACTTGCCTTAATCTAAATAATTTAAAGCGGCCACTCAAATGCTTCCTTTCGAAACAGCAATCTATTCCAAAGTGGTCCTTCTGTTGCTTGAGATAGGAAAGGCTAAGATCTGAGAATGCATTTCCTTACTAATAAATAAAGCATATATTCTTATTCACATGTGATAAAAGTTCTTTGTGTCACTATTTTCCTCCCAGCTTTCCTAAGTTCTAGTTGACAAACAGAAATTGCATATATTTAAGGTATATCCCCATATTTTGACTTACGTACATATTTGAAATGATCACTGCAACCAAGTTAATTAACATACTAATTTCCCCCATAGTTAATATTTTCTTTCTTTTTTGTTTTTTGTTTCTCTTTCCAAATGAAAAAATCATCTAGACTCAGTGGCTCACACCTATAATCCCAGCACTCTAGGAGGCTAACAGAGGAGGATTGCCTGAGCTCAGGGGTTTGAGACCAGCCTGAGCAAAAGCAATACTCCATCTCTACTTAAAAGAAAAAAAGAAAAGAAAGAGAAAAAGAAAAGAAAAAGAAAAAAATTAGTGAGGCATTGTGATGTATGCCAGCTATGTAGGATGCTGAGGCAGGAGAATCCCTTGAACCTAGGAGTTTGAGGTTGTTGTGAGCTAGGCTGGTGGCACACCATAGCACCCTAGCCTGGACAACAGAGTAAGATTCTGTCTCAAGAAAATAAAAAAAATTGGGTGGTGCCTGTGGCTCAAAGGAGTAGGGCACTGCCCCCATATGCCGGAGGTGGCAGGTTCAAACCCAGCCCTGGGCAAAAGCTGCAAAAGAGAATAAAAATAAATGAATAAATAAATAAATAAATAAAATAAAATGAAATAAAAGGGAAAATAACCCCATGTTTTCCTATTTGGGTTTATTGGTCCTTCTGATTGTTATCTGCAGAGCTCTTTGCTATAAGCCAATATGGAGAATGTGAGGAATGAATGATAAGCTTCCTGCTATGAAAAACCTTCCAATCTAGCTTATAAGATGAAGTACACATAAATGAAAAATTAATACAGCATAGAACTGAACACTTTAGAATAAAAATAAGCTCTCTGTACCTACGTCATAGCATTATGGTAAAATTTAATAATGAGTGAATGCACAAGTGACAGGAACCGATAGAACCTTGATTGAATAGATGAATAAAGGTATGAGTTATAGCCAGTTGGGGTGGGGCAAGAGGGTGTAATAGCCAATGGGGATGAGGCATGGGAGACACAGCAGTCAATGGCATGGGGTATGGAGGGGTCATCACCTGCCTCTGAAAGAAAGATGTGGAGAACACAGATGATCTGCCTGGGTGACTGGTTGTCAGTCCCTCAGGGATCTCAGCTTGTCCCAGCCCCTGGGGCATTTGAATTACCAATTAATTCACAGTGCTCATAGGCAAGAGTGGATTGATTCAATTTTTTCTCAGTTTTCCCACTTTTTGCTTTTCAATTGACAGAGCAGATGGAAATCTTGTTTCTCAATTACTCAGTGTCCCCATTTGATCTGAGTACATCTGGAAGGATATTATTTGAATACATTTGCTTTTTAAAAATGACGGTGAAAACAGACATGGCATAGGGGGTGGGATTTTATCTTTTTTTTGCCTCTGCCTGCCCCATCAATATAGTTTCCCAAGGAAAACAAAGAAATAAACTCTTATGACATTAAGTCACAGCAGGGACTACTTCTGTTCTATTCTTCTCATCTCAAAATAAACTTAATTTATAAGGACTGGGAGGGCTACAGTGATATTCTGCAATGCAAATAAAACACAGCATGAACACATACACAGGAAGAAAGTTTTGTGCTGTAAATATACCCGGGAAGTTCAGAGAGGCATAAAAAGTTGGAGTAGGCATTAGAAATGATTACTTTGCAAGTGAATTGCAATTTTCCATTTTTAAGGGAACATATGTTGCTACAGTTTTCTCTTCCCGGATTAGAGGGTGGCCTTCAGCCAGTTTTTACTATGATTGATTTGGCTCACTGGGTTGGGTTTGAAATGCCCATGACAATGCTGTTCTTTGGAAATTTTCACTCCCACTTAACTTCTCTTTTTGCAGCCAGGACAGTTCAGAGCAATGTCACCAGTGATTATAATTCAACCATTTATTTTCTCTGACAATTAAAAGTGTGCTAGCCCGGCCACAACTGATTTACCAGTCAAAGCATGCCCAACTATCACTTTTCTGAAATTCCACAAAAGGCAATAGCAAGGACAATGATAAATCTTTTTCCAACTTTGCTATTAAGTTAGAAGATGGTATTTGGACGAGGCAGGGATCTGGGATCAGCTCTCAGCAAAACTGTGAGGGTGGAAAGTTTTAGACACTGGCTGCCTCCTTGCTCTGCCACTGGGCTTTCCAGAACTCTCTGCCGGTTCCATCTCCACTATCCTCACTCCTCTAGTTAGGAGGAAAGCAATCTGATGACTGTGGTCAAGCCAAGGTGTTAGAGACACAATGAGCTACTATGTGAATTTATTAAATAATGTCTGCAAAGGGTGTGGTTTAACTGAAAGTCATGCTAACAGTGGAATTTTAGGCAAGAAATATTTGAGGATATGAAAGCTTTCTTGATACATAAAAAGGCACATCTAACTATTTATCCATCCATCCATCTTTGATCTTGACAGTTTATTAGTTATGATTACTAGTTGACTCTGAGTAGATATTGACGAGCTTGGGTCTCTCTCCACGTGCGAGCATGGTACTCCCAACATACACTCTGTATTATGCTTATGGAGCCTGACCTCTCTGTGTGAGGAAAGATTTGGTTTGGAGCAAAGTAAGGAGCAACACTTATTATTGCAACTACTCTCTCTTTCTAACTCCTCTCTTCTTCGGCTTTATTTAAGGATGCCCCCTTTTCCCTTATATTTGAGGCAAAATTAAGGTTACTGTGTGAAACTAATCATCAGAATATAAAAAGTTTTAAATGGAAGCCAAATTCCAAAAATAAATGGGGAGAAACTTACTATTGCACAGAATCAGTGAAAGGAACACTGATCAACAATTCAAATTGATTTTTAAAATTATTTCCACTTGTTTTAATGGAATGTAAACAATTTGGTGCAGGTTGGTATACAATGCACAGCTGTTGCCCCAGAGACCATGGAATGGTCTTTTAGGTGACATGATGAAGGGGACAGGTTTGTTAGGTTAGAGCAATCTGGCTCCAGGGGTCTTTCTCCTAACAAATATCATTAGTCTACTGAGCAGGGGGTCTGGTTGACAAGGATGGATCACCTGCCTTCTCTTCTATCTCTTTGATCCTCCCTGCATCACTCCTTCCTCCCAACATAGCATGAACTACCAAGTACTTGTCATACATCAATCCATTGAGTTATCACAACAAACCAGTGATGCAGAGAGGATCATATTATCCTGACTCAATAGGAGACTGAGGCACAGAGAAATTAAATGACTCCCCTGAGGTGGCGCATATATAAGCAGCAGAGTGGTCACTGGAGCCCAGACAGTGCTTGACTTGAGTCCAGGCTGTCAACCACTCCATCCCTTTGCCTCCTATCACACTCTCTCAGAATGGGTTAGGGGTTTGTGTAGCTCTTTTTCCACTCTGTTTTTTTTTTTAGTATGGTTGTATCAACACTGGCCACTTTTTCACACTGGGTAAACATGTTTGTTAAATGTATTATAAAGCAACTTTAGAGTTGTTCTCTGGAGATAGGCTGAGTGAAAAAGAGCGTGTTGGCATAGGCCCTGGGGTTTCCTACTTCTGTTGTTCTCAGAAGGGACCAGGAAAGGAGATTTTCCCACTAGGCTCTAGTAGGGGACATGGGTAAATGGCTATCTGGACTGCTGGACAGGGGTCTCTTTCCTCCTGGAAGATCTTCCGGGTGAATGACGGTGAAGTTTTCCTCAGTTACTCATTTTTGATATTGCCTTAATTTTTACTCCTCCTTGTGAAAGAATGTCAGCTCTCATATAAAATTCAATAGAATGTAAAAGAGTTGGATTAAAAATAACAGTAGAGCTCACACTTTGAAAGGAACAACAGGAATAGATGTTCCCAGGCACCTAGGATGTGCTAATTTAACAGTTTTTCATTGATATTGGCTCTTGGCTTTCTACATCAAAACCGAAAAGTGAACTAAAATTACGTAATTTTCCTTGTCAGATAAAAGAAATCCTACAAAATTTTGATAAATTATAAATGTTCCCTGGGACTAAACTGAAGGTGGAATTTATCCACAAAAGGCTTTAAAGGGCACATTTAGTCTTTAGTGAGGAATTCTTTAAATATGAATGATAGCACATTAATGAAGGCCTCTTATGTCAGGCTATCCAGAGGGCACCTTTCCAAACACTCTTCCACAGGTTTTTGAAGGGTTATGTTCTGGTAGCAAGTTTGTGAGCAAGTGTGTGGGGCGTCAAAGTATGTGCACAAACTTGAGTGATTGTTAATGACCATGGCCCATTGCAAGAGCCCCCTGAGGTCAGCAGCACAGATATTGTCTTTATGCCTCATGGCAAATCAGTGGTAGGTCTGGGACTTGGAGCCAGTGTTTCTATCTTGAACTCTTTGCACTGTACTGTGTAAGGTCCACATCCTTGGCTTTCTCGTGCCCTAAAAAGAAAAAGCCTAAAAACCTTAGGAAGTCATGTGGTTAATTCTTCTATTAGAGTGGTTCTCTCAATGTTAGGTCTATTGAAAATCAGATATTCTAGAAAATTCCTATTGCACTGAATTTTTGCATTGTTCATTAAAGTGATTGGGTTGTGGAACTCAGCATTTTGTTGAAGAAGCTAACAGGTTTTAGGTCTTGACCCTGACAAAAGTTACCCTAAATGGCAAATGGATCTCATTTTATATTGCCCTGAAAGAGCCCAGTGTGGCAGTCTTTCTCTGGGTAGACATATGGTTTTAGGCTACCTGCGAACTTGGCAGGGATGGCGGGTGATGGCTGGTTGGGCAACCATAGAGGTGGCATTTGGGCCATGTACTATTCAAACCAGAGACAGTTAATTTTTACTTAAAAGAAAAAAGAAAAAGAGCTATGGATGTCATGAACATCAGCAAAACTATACAGTTTAGATTTAAAGGTCTATACATCATTTGTTACGAAAAAATTTAGGGCATGTTTTATCAGCCAAAGACTTCATTTATCAAAGAAGAATCTTAGTATAATCTCGGTGACACTTCTGACCTCCACTTTAGCTGTATCGTTGGAATGGCCCTACTAGGAGTTTGCTGTAAAGTACATCCTTAAGAAGACCATGAAATTACTTTATAAGCAGGTTTGTTTATGAGAAATTAAACCAAATATGCTAAATGCTACTATCTGAGCCCTGTGCAACAAGGATGGGCAATAACCAACCAACATATTCAAGTACTTCTTATGCCATTGGCTGGCATTTTTGGATCCTTCTTACTGCACCAGACACTGTCCTAAGCACTTTGTGAGTCTCAGGTTATTTAATTTTCATAACATCCCTATCACGTAGGCATTTATTATAATCCCCATTGCACAGATGAAGATAATAGGTCACAGTGAAGTTAATTATCTTAGTGAAAATTGCACAGTTGGTAAGTGGAAGAGCCAAAATTCAATCCCAAGTCATCTAATGTTATAGACTTTGTCAAGCACAAAGTATAGAAAGAGAGGACCTTCAAAGATTAATTTTTTGCACACAGAGCATCCTTTCCACCAAGGATGTCTGATTTGGGGTGGGAATCACACAGGAGATGGAATTCCTGGTGGGGATTTTATAGACCTATTTAATTCTAGGGTTGAGAGAGTCACAGAGTCTGGTATCATTTTATTGATCTCTTCCCATGACAGAGACATTGCAGACATTAGAGAGACAACAATACTAGGGTCATATCTGAAGTTCTGCAGTAAGAGAGAATTTGCAAGTTAAGGATAGCTTCCTGATCTAATTCTTCAAAATAAACTAGGATATTCCTACCCAAAGAAGGTAAAGATGCTAACTGGGAAACAGCACATATCTATTATAACATGAATCCAATTTGCCAGTAGTCTAATATGGCAGGGAAATAGCTAATTAAATAGGCTTGAACATGACTATGTTTAGCATTTTTTAGATCTGGGACTGTTTTTGCCATGGGACCATCATTCCCTACTCTTATTTCAACACTAAAATGTCAGACTCATTTCCCCTCCTCTTATTGCCACTATCCTAGACTGGTCCCTCATTACCCCTTTCTTAGGTTGTTGCAATTACTTTCTCTCTACTTTCCCTGTACCCTTTAATTTGTCCTAAGTAGTAATCTAACAATTAGCATTACTATCCTGTTAGTCCCAGCTAAAAGGTATTCAAAAATTTCCAAACTTAAAAAAAAAAAAAAAAAGAAAAAGGGCTGGGCACAGTGACTCATGCCTGTAATTCTGCACTCTGGGAGAACAAGGTGGGAGGATTGCCTAAGCTCACAGGTTCAAGACCAGCTTGAGCCAGAATGAGACCTCATCTCTAAAAATAGCCAGGCGGGCACCTTTAGTTTCAGCTACTTGGGAGGTGAGGCAAGAGAATCACTTGAGCCCAAGAGTTTGAGGAGGTTGTGAGCTACGATGCCACGGTAGCCTATCCAGGATAACAAAGTGAGACTTTGTCTCCAAAAATAAAAAAAAAAAAGAATTTCCAAATGTGTTTAGAATGGTGTTTGTAATTTTTGAAAATCTAACCTTTGCTCATTTATCAAATTTTCTTTCCAGAGACTTTCCTTGACTCATTTGGCCCCTCAGCTAATGTTGTTTGTTTCCTACCTCCTTGTTTTTGCTCCTACCATTTTCTCTAGCTGAAATATTTTCCATTTCTTCTCATAGGAGTCCTACTCATCTTCTGGGGCTTACACAGACACTGAATCTCTATAACACCTTCACTAATCAACTACATTTGCCTGTAAACTGTTGCCATGTTCTAAACTCCTTTTTATGGATGTATTGTTTCCATATTGCTTAGAATATTTCAGATTACAGAAACATAAAGTAATTTTAGTTAGCTCAAAGAAAAAGAGAATTTGTATGTGGATCTAGGGAGTATCATAAGCCCCAAGGGCATGGATGCAGCTTGTCAATAGAAAGTTAATCAGAGCGCTCAGTGGGTAGGGTGCCGGCCCCATATACGGAGGGTGGCAGGTTTGAACAAGGCCATCACCAAACTGCAACAAAAAAATAGCCAAGCGTTGTGGTGGGTACCTATAGTCCCAGATACTTGAGAGGCTGAGGCAAGAGAATAGCCTAAGCCTAGGAGTTGGAGGTTGCTGTGAGCTGTGATGCCATAGTCTACTGAGGGCGATAAAATGAGACTCTGTCTCTAAAAAAAGAAAAAAAAAAAGCCCTAATATGAAGCTAATTTATAGCTTTCATATGAAGGCTAAAACCTAACTATAGCATAAGAATACGGGGAAAGGGGAAAGAGAGGGGAGGGGAGAGGGGAGGATGGGTGGAGGGAGGGCAATTAGTGGGAACACACCTACGGTGCAGGGTACTGCAGGGTACTGGTGAAACTTATTAAAGGTAGAGTATCAATGTCTTTATATAGTGATCAAGAAAATGCCATGAAGGCTATCTGTAACAGTACAATAAAAATATTTCTAAATGTATATGAAGCACATTGTGCCCTATGATTGCACCAATGTACATAATTATGATTCAATAAAATTATAAAAAAAAAGAAAGAAAGAAAGTTAACCAGAAATCAGAAAGCTTAAAGACCCCTGTGTGTTCACATCTTTGTATATTACCCCAATTCTCTCTCTTTTTCTACAGATTGATTTTCTCTGCTCTTCATTTCTACATGGTAGAAAATGCCTTCCTTTTCAGCTATAGAATTTCACATGATTTTCATTCCAATCCTTGATTCCTAGGAGATAAGAGAAGTGGCCCATCTTGAGAAATAAGTTAGCCATAGGTCCAGTGGGTCATGGCAGGTGAGTGGCATGACCAGACACATGGATATTTGGACCATATAAGGAATTAGAGATGAATTTCCAAAGAGATGAGGCATGAGGCAATTGGGATTGATAGATAATTCCAAAAAGTCTTGCTATAGTCTCCATTAGGTTGTGTTGTCCTCAAAAATACAAATTATATTCTCTTCTTTCATTTATTTCATTTTCTCTAAGCACTCATCTTCCCAAAGCCTAAATATGGCTGGTCATATAGTGGCACTCAGTAAGAAAAGGCAATTTTGTTAAGGGCCATTCATATAGTAAAGCAACATGTTGTTAGGTATTATTCTTACTTTTGTCCGAGATATTTAGAGAAGATTCCAAAGGCTGAGAATGAAACACCTACTGCAAAGTGTCCACACTTATTAGACAATGTGCTAGATTAGGGTACCTGAGCAGAATATGTAAAGACACTGTGAAAAAGGCTCTGTCCATTTCCCACTTCTAGTAACTGTGGGAGGGAGAGATAGAAGAAGAGCTGAAAGGGAGAATTTCTTTAGAGAGCTGAGAGGCATTTCTGCATTTCTGTGCATTTCTCCCATCCTGATCAACACTTTTCTATGATTACAAGCCAAATCAGGAGGGGATTCAAGGAAACTACTCAGAAAGACTGGCTACATTCCTTGGAATCTGAGAGAATCGAAGATTGACATCAGATTCTTGCCCAAATGAATAAAGGCAGGTGGCTGAAGCTGAGTGTCTGGCCAGTAGGCCCCAATTTAGCAAAATCTAGAAAGAGATGGCTGTGTTGGGAGTGAGAAGAAATTCTGCAGACAGGGGGATAAAGGAACATATTTTCTGGGAAGATGTGGGGCTTAGAATGGAGACATCTTGGGTGCCTCTTTTTGGTCACCCAGGAAGGTCAGCTGGAGGGTTGGTACCAGTTCTACCTGAGAGCTGAATGCCTGTAAGCAGAAGAGGATGTCCAAGGCATAGAAACATTGGATGAGGCAATGAAATTGGAGCTAAAAGTTGAAAATTTCCACAATCCAGAAAAAACACATTAGGAGAAAAGGGGTCTGCCCCAGACATCTGCAATAGCTGAAGGGCACTGTCTTCAGGTGTCACCTACACCAGCAGCTAGTGGCAGGGAAGAGAGGGAAGGTGGGGAAGGTGAGCTCTGCCTCTCCTCCACTGCAGGCTTCCACACAGAGACAAGTGCCAGAGCAGGGAGGAAAAGGCTTAGTGTATTCAGAGTTTTGGTATTATAGTATCACCCTATGTTGAAATCGTGTGATATGATTAGACCTGCTTAATATTCTGCTATTATTAGTCTTCCTCAGACATTTTCATATCTAAAAGTGCCCCAAGAAATGAGAATATGCCCTACATTTTATTGAAAGAGGTAGTAAAGAAATGAGTGTGTCGATCAAGCTTGTGGGCAAGGTGAGGACAAATAAAATCATTCTTTGTTCATTCCCATGAAGTCTCATTCATTCCATAAAATATCACTGAAGTTCACAAGGAGAGATCATTGTGCACAGGGGTGATCAGAGATGGTATCATGGAATAGGAAGGGCTTTGGCTGTGTCATTTGAGGCCAAATTTGATGCAGATAGATGTCCGACCTTATTCTTTCCTATGAAGCATTTATTACAAAACCTCATTTTCTGTGCTTATTGGTTCTTAGGGGGCTCTGAAGATCTGATGCCAAATTGAATTGGAGCAAATGGACTGTGCAAGTCTTGTACCATTTACTGGTCAGTGGACAGAGAGCTTAGCTTGACAGAAGCATAGCAGAGACACTCAGTAATGTCACTTAAAAGACTTAGACTGCATCCTTGGAGTATCTTGTTAAAAGGCAATGTCTGGGGAAACGAGGGGAAAGGCCAATGGGCAAGGCAACATGTGTCTACTAAATCACTTGGTATTGGTTCAAAATATTACATTTTTTGAGCTCAAATGTGGCCAGCCTAGTGCATATGCCACTGAAGGACTAATAGAATGCATTTCTTCCAAAGACTTTTCACATCTGAGTTCATAGGTCTGCGTGAGAAAGCCAAGGATGAGAATTGCTTTTCTGGTTTTACAAGGAGATTGCATGATTTGTTCATATTGACATTGCAAGAAGTGACAGTCCATTTATATGAGTTTCATTATGCTGGAAGCCCTGTTTCTGGCAAGAGATCTCTAAACACTATCTCTATCAGAGCAAATTCTCTAAGGGCAAAAATAAGTGAATTCTGACACATTTCTATCATAACATGTGGTAGGCTGCACAAATGGCCACAAGTTGTCCTCCCTCCATTTACATCCTTTGGAAATGCCACTGCACTCTGACTTTGGTTTCAAGACTGGCTTTGGCTAATGGGAAGTGAGCAACAACCCTGATAACACCTTGATCTTGGACCTCTGGTCCCCAGAACAGTGAGGAGACACATTTTTATTGTGGAAGCCATTCAATGCACATTACTTTGTTATGGCAGCCCTAGTAAGCCAATGACCAGCTTCATGGAGGTTGAGAGGTCATGTGAAAGAGCAATGAGGCACTCACAGGAGAAGTCCACCCACTGTCAGACTTATGGGTGAGGCCATCCTACATCATCCAGCTGCCAGCTGACCTTTAGCTGCATGAGGAAGCCCAGTAGAGACAGGCTGGGGTCACCAGGAGAAGAAAGACGTTTGGAGACACTCTTCTCACTTCATAGAGAGGTTTTCTGGGCCTGTGGTAAGTCTGTGTTACAGAAAAGGGACATTGCCTCTCTCTGTGTCTCCTTTTTATAGGTAACTGGGATGGTGACTTTGTCAGAGAAGTAAAAAATAGTCTTCTTGGATGCTGGCTCGTCTGCAAATAGGTGCCAGACTTTGTTTAGGGTGTATTCTAGAAAGCTGACTGCCAAATACAAAGTGACCTTGGGCCTCTGGGAACTTGTTGCCCCTTTTGGTGGGAACTATGGTGGGAAGCTGAACCTGACAACAGACCCTCGCACTGTGAGAAGGAGGAGCCTACCATGTCTAGGAAACCTGGTGTGAACTCCAAAGGTCATTTTCAGGCAATTCTTGTCATACCACACTTTGATTATGACCTGCCCCCACCAAGGAAAAAAAATCAAAGAGAAAGGAGAACTGGTTACATTCTAGATTCTCATTGGATTTTCCATTGTAACAAGGCAAATTCTTGTTTTCCTGGGAACAGATGGAAGAACCAAAGATAATGGCATGGAACTGTGCCATCCCTCGTATATAAAAGGTGATTTATTTTTGCAATTAGTGGATAGATCTGCCCTGAGCATTTATTGATTCTTGCTAAATTTCCCTATTGTTCAGAAGCACACTTTTTCTAAAATGGCTGGTTGGATTTCGGAGTGCTTTCAGTGACTGGAGAATAGAGGGAAAGGCGCTGACTTACATGGAGATCTTATTAGCTCACCTTGATCTTTCAAGGGCAAGTAAGCTAACTGTGTGGGACCTTCTCTCAGTGTTCTGTCTTCATGATGATGTCTGGTCAAGTGTGGACCGTGAGGTCTGAAAAAAAGAACATTTAATTTTTAAAATTTGTCCTTTCACTTTTAGATGCATACTTAGACATTATTGCCCCAAATCACTCTTTTGGACTATTTCTGCTCAGAATTGGCTCACAGAAAAAAATAGAACATTTAAACAAAGGAGCTGACTGTTCCCTTGCGCCCTTCCCTTCCCCTCCCTCCCTCCTTCCTTCCCTTCCTCCCTTTCTTCCTTTCTCTCCTCCCCACCCTGCACAGCTCTTTCTCACTTCCTCCTTTCCTTCCTTCTGTGTATTTTTAAAGGACTACAGGATCAATAGGTAATTCTGATACTTCAAGAATAGTTCTTCATGTTGGTTTCATTCTGATATCTGCTGGGACCAACATTTTAATTTCAGAGGGAGTCTTTTGAAACCTGCTTAAAGATAATCTGTCTGAAGCCTTTGATTTGGAAAAGTAGAAAAAGGAAAGAGAAGTGACTGGGTTTTCACAAGTTTTTGAGATCAAAGGATTTGGTTAATCCCCTTTATGATGTTTGCTATAACTTTATACATTTGGGTTTGCAAGATTGGTCTCCAGAAGTCATTCCCCACAGATGCTCAACCTCTCTGTGGGTGACATTTCTTGGGTTAAAGTCTCATGGAGCTCACAAGTTCTCTTAGGTTTGATTAAATTTGTTGGTTCTTGACCTGGGCTACACATTAGAATCACCTGGGGAGGTTTAAAATTTATAGACGCCCAGAACCCATCATTAGAGTAATGAAATCGTGTTCTCTAGGGGTGGGGCCAGGAATCAGCATTATATTCTCTCTGGAATATAATGTGAAGCCAGGTTTGTAAATCATTTAGATAACTGAATTACAGAAAGTAAAAAAGCATCCCCACCTAATTATTCTTTTAAAAAGGCATTAAAGCAAGCTATTAAAACCGCATAAACATTACCTTTAAATAGGATGTACAAATTAAGTTAGATTGTAAATTTTAAAGCAATATAAAGACCTAAGTAATTAGGTACCAGTTTAACAGAACAGTCTATAGTTTTCAATCATTATTTGACCTTTTCTTCTCTAAAATGTTTTGATTTTCTCTCAAGTTTTCTTAGGTTTGTACAGGTATTACTATTTTTCTACTTGCAGTCAAAAGTCTCCCCTCTCTGTGAAGGTGCACCTATATTCAAGATCCTCCAGTGAACTTAAGGTCAGGTTTTCCATAAGCAGAACTGAGAAGGAGTTTGTTGTGCTGGATTTTTATGAGGGGTCAACATGGTTTGAAGAAGTGGGCTAAAGAAGAAGTTGCACTAAGTCTACCTAACAAAGCTGCCGGCAGCCCTGCCAAGGCACTAGAGCAAGTGTGGTTGTGGGTGTTCCATCAGGCAAAAGGGCTAAACTTTTATACTCGTCTCATCAGCTATTGGATGAGTGTTTCCCTGAGAAGGGTGTGACCTGGCCGGAGCCCCTCTCTGCAGCTGAGGCACCCCTTGAAGGGGTTATCAGAAGAGGCTGCTACTGACTGCCCTACATGTCCACTGCATTCTTGGCCTCTTTAAACAAATCCAGGCTGTTCTGTTTCAGGGCCTTTCCATCTGCTGAAATGCTTTTCTACTAGGTAATTTTCATGTCTTCTTCCCTAATCCCCTTCAGGCCTCTGCTTAAATGCTGTTTATAAATAAGGTCTCCCTTCCCCAACCATACTATTACAAAGGAACTTCCTCCAATGCTCTTATTCCTAATACATACTTTCCCTTTCCTTCTTTTCCCTTCTCCACAGAATTTACTATCATGTGATATACTATATATTTAATCTCTGACTTGTTAGTGTTGGTTTCTTCAGGTAAAATGTAAGCTTTAAGATATGCCACTCACCTAGGATGATGTTTAGTAAAGGTTTTATGAATTTGTACCTCAGAAAATTTGAAATTGGTGATGTTTTGAGTAACTGACATCTTCTCAAATAATAATAAGCATCTAAGATAAATAAGAAAGAATTATAAGTTTTATAGATATTAATGTTTAAATTGTTAAGGAACATTAATGTTCTAGAAGCACTTGTTTCTATGTCCACTTAGATGTGTTGAATAAAAGTCTTTCACTTTTATTAATTAAGAAAGCAAATCCTCCAACTTTACTTGGTATGTTATCTGGGAATCAATCCATGATCCTCACTGATGTTTTTTGTTGTTGCCAGGAAGAAATAAAAGTGTATTTAAATTATTTAATTTACTTTATTTTTAATCAAAACACATCTTCCTATAATTAGTTCTTTTGTTTTCTTGTTTTACTAACTTCATGTTGCCTGCTGAGAGGGTGACTGGAGTCTGCAGAGTTAGGAATGGGCTGAGGCTTAATGGTGGGATGTGACATACTCTTTGTGATACTGCCTTTTTTATTTTCTTTTTGCATTTTCTACAAACTGGAAAAAATAACAAGCAGCTTTGTTTAAGTAATTTCAAAAGTCCTTTCAGTGTGCACCTGTTTCTCCCCCTCCCCCATGCGTGCCTCGTATCACTCATGTTCCTTCATGCTGCTTTCTCCTTAGATGACCCAACAATTTTGCTCCATAACCCAAGTTACTCTTCCCAGGAAAAACGAAAATCTAATGTCAAATGTTTGAAAAATGCCCACCTGATTGTCACCCCTGCCTGTCATTGCAAGAAGATTCAACTTGTTTGTTTTTCCTGTTCTGTCTCTTTCTGTTGCTAATCTTGCCATTGCTAGCATGATTTGACTGTGACTATCACCAAGAAGATCCGTTAGATGTTCAGATCTCATAGGCTCTTCTAATTGTTTCCATGCTAGTTTCGCATCCATAATTGAAAACAATTTTGGAAGAGCCCAGTGCTTTTTGAATGCCCTCATAGCACAACAAGCATGGTTGTTTGCAATGGGGAGTGGGAGGACACCAGGTCTTGCTGCCTGTGGCATAATGTGAAAACCACTGGAATGATTTTTATGTTTCTTTTATCTCAATATGACAGAAGTTATGACAGTAATTTATATATGTTCATTTGAAAGCGTGAGGAAGAGCCTATGGCTCAGTGAATAGGGTGCTGGTCCCATATACCGAGGGTGGAGGGTTCAAACCTGACCCCAGTGAAACTGCAAAAAAAAAAAAAACTTTTAACCAGGTGTTGTGGCAGGTGCCTCTAGTCCCAGCTATTCAGGAGGCTGAGGCAAGAGAATCGTGTAAGCCCAAGAGCTGGAGGTTGCTGTGAGCTGTGATGCCACAGCACTTTACCGGGGGTGACAAAGTGAGATTCTGTCTCTACATAAAAAAGAAAGTGTTTAGGAAGGATAACCATTCTGTCATATCTATGTAGTACCCAGCATATAAAGGCAAGTAATAATAATGAGTACACCACCAAGGGAAAACATTCACACGAGCATCACAGTTTTCATTTCCATGTAATCCTTAAATATATTTAATGCTATATTGGAGAAAAATATTCAGAATTCTACAAGCACAGAACATTTGAACCAAATATAAATTGATTCCAAATGTGAAAATGTGTAAATATGTTATAAGACATGAAGTAAAAATATAATAGTATGTAAATGATTAATATATGTCCATACTAATTTAAATTATTAGGAGATAAAATTAATTCAATGAAGTAGCACTAAAAAGGAAACAAAGTTACACAAAAAGTAAGATGTTTTTTGGGCAGTCTTACTCTGTCAAAGAAGTAAGAAAATTTAATTTTAAAAATAAAAATTAAATGATTAAAGATATTTTTAGAAAGTAACATTAAAAAAACAAACCAGAGTACATTAATAGAATCATCACTGAGTCTTTGACAAGTGAGATTTTTGTACAATTTTTTTCCGCTGATGAATGTGTTTTTTGGAGACCCCACGCTAGGGGGCGTGGAGAGGAGGTAGTTATGAGTTAAGGCCAAATAGTTTCTTCTGGCTCCTTTATCATCAAACAAGTCTTTCCTCTCTTTGAATATGTTGAGATCTTTTTGAACTTTTCTTTGTTTAGGAAATGCATCCTTTTTTATGCCTCCCAACCTATGATTTGCATTTCAAAGATTTGCTTTTTTCTTCTTCATGTATTTTGTCGTGCGTAGACAAAAACCCCACTGCAGAGGCGCCTGTAGCGGTTTGAACACCATCATTCTGTCCATACCCTGTCTACGCAGAGTCTTTGATTTAGAATGAGACTTGCGCTTGCGGCTGGGCACAGTGAGACTGGGGAGAGAGGACTTCAGGCATCTCTGCCAGGCGGGATCTGCCCAGAAACTTCCCTTTGGGGACACAGGGAGACAGTGTGAGGCTTCTGGACACCCCGAGGAAGGCTAAAGCGGCGGAGATTGGG